>JARSSU010008044.1:0-25974 GCA_029619165.1 Eurosta solidaginis
CTACTTCACGTGACTGTATTACTTGCTGGTTGGTGCTCTATAATAATTAAGAGGGGAGGGGGATACTTTTTGGAAACAAGGTTTTGAATTATTTTAAATGGCTAATTAAATGGTATTTTCAAAACAACCAATTAATCTCCGCATTTTTTTTTTTTGTTTTTTTTTTTTTTTTGGTATTTGTTCAAACAATTGTTTCCAGATATGAATTGCAGAACACAGTCACAAAAATGCATGCAGGAGGAAGCCCGAGAGCCAAATGCCAAAAAACAAAGATTGCAAAAGACAAAAAGAAAGTTGCAAAAAGTAAAAGGCAGACAAACCAACCAAAAGAAGTATCGCCATGGTCACATTGCACAGAACAACGAACCGACACACACACAAAAAGCAAACAGCAAACGAGACCAACGAAGTCGTGACAAACACAACCAATTCCAACGGCAGAAACGTGGCAGACAAAAGTGGCAAAAACAAAGCAATGGATTTGCACAGACATTGGGCAAAACGACACAAGAGCCAAAGAAAACAACAAAGCAATTGGCAGAAACTGCCCAATAATTGGGGCGGATTCGTCCATCCGACCACTCCACTTAGAACTGGAACCCGACCCCAATACTGTCGGTAACCTACTACATACACTCGTGAAACAATCATGTAAATATCCTCATTCTTTTTTTCTTTTTTCCCTTGGTTTTTTTTCCACCTGGGCAATATACTTTTACAAAAAAGAACCACTAATGTGCATTTAAAGAAAGTTACCATTTTGATTAGCACAATTGAGAAATTTGGGATTTTAGGGTGGTTTTGTTCCCTGACCATCTGTCTTGTCCGCTGCAAAGATTGGTCACCCGCTTTTTCTATTTTTAACTAAATTCAAAATCTATATCTGGGCGGGATATTTTATTTTTAATATACTTTCAAATGTAAATTTTTAATTAATTTTTTAAAAAAATATTAATCTATCAATAATCTTTTTTCTTTATCTAATAAATTCATTAAATATTTCGTTCATATTTTAATTTTTATTTTTTTAATTATCAATGATATTATTTATTTTCATATCATAAAATATTTTAATTTTTTTTTTCTAAAACAACAATATTATTTTTATACATCAAACACTTAAATCGACCTACAAATATGTCATATCAATAAACTATTTTGACAAATATAATCACACAGACATGTCCATTTGCAGGTCGATGTCCTTAAGTCGCTGGACCGTGTTTATCCCCCCTCCCTGTGTTTTCCCTTTGCCTTCTTCCACTTTTTGTTTCCCCTGTCCCCTCGTACCGAGTTTATTAAACTCTATAAAATTAACTGTAATTAATTACAACAATAAATTTAACCAAAGACATGTCTCGAGCATCATTACCCACTTTTGCATGGTGCTTTTTTGTAATCCATCTTTGCTTTTTTTTGTTCTAACGAAGCAAGGCGAAAGACGGCGGGCGTAAGGAAAGGGGGGGTGCCTATGACATCCAAAACACGAAAAACAAATAACACAGATGTTAGGCATGGCTGATCAAGGCCACATGCGTCCCGTGTCCTGCTACAGCTGGGGTCTGTGTACGGCGCGAACGTCACCAACAATTATTTTGTATTTAATTTTATTACTGCAACTGGGGAGATTTATTAAAAAAAAAAAAATAAAAAAACAAAAAACGATTTCCCTTTATACACACCAGAAAAGCAAGGAAACAACGCGTTTAAGAGTAACACTAACTGACCTTAATATCCAAGCACATCTATAACGCAACCCAACACTAATACTTTGGTTTTTTGAATGTTTTTTGAAAAAGATGATGTATTTTTTAAAGATCTTTTCGCTTCTACCTGCTTCACCTCAAAAAGCGACACACGACACAGGAACACAGCCCACTTTTTCATTTTATTTATCACACTTTTGTGTTTGCGGAACTCACGTACATGTTTTTTAGCGTTTTTACTTGTTTTTAGAATTTTTTATAACAAATAATTTTTAAAAATTAAAAAATTAAATTTAAAATTTTTTCGTCTTTTTTTTTTGTTTTTTTCGTTCGCCCGGGCGCTTCCACGATTCACTTTGCTACCGCTTTGCCTTAACTTTTTGCAGGCGGCAACAACAACGAAAAAGGATGGTTAATGCGCCACGTTTGAGATAAGGATTAAAAATAATGGCGCTTATGGTGAATAACTAATATTTTTGAATTTATAGTTATACTTTATTATTTTTGTTGGAGTCTTAGTGTTTTTTTGCAAAAATTTTATTTTGTTATTTTCTTTTATTGTTTGTTTTATTTCTTGTTTATAAGTTTTATATTAATAAATATTTACTGACTTTTTGTTATAAATAACTATTTTAAAAAAAAAAAACATAAATTTTTTAATATAAAATGAGGATTTCAAATTGTAAATAAAAATTTATATCAAAAAAACAAATAAAACAAAAATAAAGTAAAAAAAAAAAAAAGAAAAACATTTAATTATCTTTACACAGTAATTAATTAAGTTTCCCTAAATAAGTTAAACTATTAATTTATGTCCTTCACTAAACCAAACTCACTTCTGAACTCAAATACCACTCCCATTGAAGGATTAATCGGTTACTTGCCGCAAGACCAAGAATATATACAAAAAAAAAAATAAAAAACAGTAACAAACAAAATTTTTTCATATGCATTCACATTCTGTATTATATCTTTTTTTTTTTTTTTTATTTTTTTTTATTTCATTCCTTCATTTCATTTCCAATTTCGGTTCACCAATATCATTTTATTATTGTTTCAAAATGTGGACTGTGGGGAGTTGGGCGTATGTTGGTGGTTTTTTGTAGTTGTTTTTGTTTGGTGTGTTGAAACGTAAATGAAAAAGATCAGTATGTGTTAAAAGAATTTGTGGGTGTTGAGATAGTAAAGTTGTGAATCTGGTGAAAAAGTTGATGGGCTCCCACGCGCTATCTTTTTTTTCCACCCCCTTCTTTCCCTTAAACATCACTCTAAATTTTCAGCGTAAAAGAGGGGGAATTCAGAATGTACTGTAAGCGTAGCCACAAAAACTGTAGCCTATTGTGAAAATAACTACGTAATATAGGCGAGCTCAGGTATGCCTGTCGTAAAAGGTTAGGTTGAACTGGCCGGTCCATGAGGACCTCACATAGACTGGTTGAGTCCGTAGTGTTACCAGAAGTTTGTTTTAACGACCAAACTGAAAAACTCTATCAAAAACCAGGACCTATGTTATAAAATAACTCCGTCCTCTTGGCAAATACTAGAAGCTTCCTAGGACTTAAGCCACTTGCTGCTTCTAGATCTGACAGCTATATCCTAATAGCTAGAGTCTTAGGCTGGCAAGTGCAGTGGCACTGAACGTGCTCGATCGTTTCCTCCTCCAACCCGTACTTCCAACATCTGCTATCACTGACCAAGCCTAATTTAAAGGCATGTGACGCCAGAAGGCAGTGTCCAGTCAGAATACCCGTCATGAGTCTACAGTCCTCTCTTTTTAATGATAGAAGCAACTAATCTTCTACACTTTACAGCCCCGCGCTTGAACTCACGCCTTTCCCGCTTGGTCGATCATGTGCACCTCTCACCTTCGCTTAATCTCGACCAATCTAATTGGGACGTCTACGGAGCAAGCTTCAAAGGATGCGCCTTTTTAGCTAGTTCGTCCGCTTTTTCATTCCCATCTATTTCCATATGCCCTGGGACCCAATATAGATGTATGCTTCTCCCTGTCCCGATTCTCTCCAGAGACTGCTTACACTCTAACACGCATTTAGATGCTGTGCTTTGCGAGATTATTGCCTTAATTGCTGCTTGACTGTCAATATAAAAGTTAACACGGTTGCAGCTTAAGCTATTCTCTTCCTGGTTTTCTACTGCTTTGGTTACGGCTAATATTTCCGCTTGGAAAACGCTACAGTAATACGGCAGCCTGTAGGATCTGCTTATTTCCGGATCAGCGCAGTATACCGCAGACCGTACTCCTTCCACTACTTTGGAACCATCGGTGTACACATGTATCGCCTCGTCCCGTCATTTGCGCACACTTGCGCCAACCGTCCACCTCTATTGTGGTCTTAAGATCTCCCTCGAAACGCAGATAGGGAATCATGTAGTCTGTTCGTCTTGTGATTGATGACGCTATACTACTATGGCCATATGGTCGGCGCTCAAGCTGCCCCGAAGCACCGAGCCTGGTGACGGTCGTTAACGCTTTGTTCTTTGCTTCCATGTCTACAGGTGGAATGTGCAGAATGGCATACAGTGCAGCCGTCGAGGTTGTTTTCAGGGCTCCCGTAATGCTAAGCATCGTCAGTCTGCATACCCCCTCTAATTTTTGAGGTATGTTGTTTTTTGTGTGGCTTTCCACCAAACAAGAACTCCATAGTATACAATAGGGCTTACAATCGCTGTAAAAACCCAATGAGAAAGAGAGGGCGATAGGCCCCATGGACACCCCAGCATTCTTTTACATGCATGGAGTGCCGTTGAGGCCTTGAAGGTTTCATGTAGACATACTAAATCGTTCCCAAGATGGTCGGGCTAGTACCTTAATTGTGCTTGTTACCAGAACGTACCAGTTCTGCAACCGGTAACGGACCATCAACATTGATACCACTCTCCAAGGCCTTCTGGGAGTGTCCTTATCGCTACAATACAACCAAAACAGAATCGTAAAGGTAAGCAAAATAAAACAGAAATAAATGGGAAAAGGGATAGAAAAATTAAAAGCCAAAACCAAAGCCGTACCGAAACCGGACGGTATATATGTATGTTTTAAACGGTATATGGGCGTGTTACCTATTTGTTATCGACGAGTTATCGGTGCGTGTTTGACAAAGCATAGATGAGTTATCGATACGTTATTGAAAATGTATAGATTTGTTAACGCAGTGTAAACAAACATTTAACGGCGTGTTCTCGATTTATTATCGAAAAATTATACACTTGTTATCGACAAGTTATCGACTTATTTTCGAAAAATTATCAGTTTTTTTCGCGGCTTTATTATTACAATTGCCTAGTTATCGAAAAATAACATATATATTATAAAAAAGCCATCGAAAAGTTATCGGGGTATTGCCAATTTGTTGTCGGTAATATTAGTAACTCATTCCCTTAACGAAACAAATACCGATAAAGCTTCAATATCAAATGGATAGCACATCTGTAACCCATCGATTAAGAAGCCAATGACTCGGCGCAATAACAATCCGATAACAAACCGATACTTACTCTATCGGTATCGGTTGATAACGATAAGAAGCCGGGCTCTTCGGAAATAGCCCGAATTTGTATGTTTCTAGTAAAGTTACCTCTGTCGTGGTTTAACTTCAACCCCTCGAAGAGCTCTAGTTAATTTAAAAAAATTTATCAACTCGCAATAGTCATAACTAGGAAAGCAGATTGGCTAAGCTCAGTGTACTAAGGCGAAGCATTTTAATGGGGATCTTAACGTATCAATGCACATAGAGGTATTCTTCGCATAAGTTCTATTGATTCCAGTCTCGGCTTTGGAGCCGGCCTAGGTCGCTAGGCTTGTAGGGCTAGAAGTTTATTCTGGTTAATTTTTTATATGTTGTTCTTTTATAATTCTTTCTCCCCCTCCTACTTTCGGTCGTTTCTTCCCCTTCCACCTTTTTACGTTTTCCTTTCCCTCTCCTTTCTTCATCTCTTTAATTGGCACACGGTTTTCCACTCTTTTCTATTTCTTCTCTTTCATTCTTGCTTTAAATATTTCCCTGTTCCTCCCCTTCCATTTCGTCTTTGTCCTTCAGTCATTTCTTCGTCTTTATTCTTTTTCACGTGCTCTTCCTTGATTTTTTACCTCACTCCCTTTCTCTCCAATCCTTGTCTACTTCTTCATCCTCTTCAATATGCATTCTCTTGGTGTTCTTGTAGAGATAAAATACTACCCGAAGTTTTTGTGGAGTGTTATCGAAGTTGATGGCTTTTTTGCGGATATAGATCGGGTACGTTCCGGTAACCAGCAGCATTAAGGTACAAACTCAACCATCTCGGGAATATAACAGTATGGCAACATTCAACCTTCTAGGCCATCCCGCCCCACCTCCTATTTCCATGAAAAACTTGTGGTCGACAGAGTGGGTACGCTACTGGTGGGTGAAGTTGTGATAATTGGGTTGGAGAAGCTATGAATTGCTATGGCAACATCTCAAGAGGGTTTCGATACGTAGCCCCTAGAATCATTTGGTTATTTTAGTCACCTCTTACGACAGACATAACTGCCGCGGGCTTATTCTAAGCTGCCTTACCCGCGGGCGTATCTTGTTGTTGTTCTTGTTTTAGCGGTAATGACACTCCGCTAAGGCCTTGGGGTGTGTTATCGATGTTCATGTTCCTTTGCCGGATGCAGATTCGATACGTTCCGGTAACAAACACTAATACCCGACCATCTCGGGAACGATTTGGTATGATCGCATGAAACCTTTTAGGCGATCCCGCCTTCCCACTTTCTAGATCTATGGGGTCGCCAGAGCCTCGGCTGTTAAAGAAACAGGATTCGCCACGGGTAGGTGAGGTTGACAATTGGGTTGGATAAACAATATATTGCGCTACGCAACCCATTGAATCATTTTGGTATATTAATCACCTCTAATGACAAACATAGCTGCCGCGATTTATTCTAAGTCCCCTTACCCGCGGGGATACCTTTTTACCCTCTTTTGATTGTCCACCCTCTTCTCCTTTTCACCCTCTTTCCATCCTCTTTTTTCCTCCCAATCTTGCAGCCCTCTCCGTCTCACAATTCCTTTTACTTCCCTTCGTCTTTCTTACCCTTTCGTTCCTTTTTCGTCATCTCTCCCTTTTCCTCTTTTTTTCCATCCTCCATTTCCCTCTCTCTTTCTACCTTCCCGCCAACCTTTTCGCAAATCGAGATTCTGCCTGTCCCTCCCTCTTTCTCTTTGCCTGTTTTATTGCTCTTTTTATTTACATTTTCCTTTTCACAAACTGTTCCTGCGTATTTCTCTTCTTTACCATCCGATTTTTCCGTTCCCGCTGTTTTTTATATACTTTTCGTTTTTTCCCATCTCATTATCGTTTTTAGAATACTTTATAGTCCTGTCCGTGATGCCGACAGCGAGTATCGAGTAGCGAGAAGGTATATGATGAGCTGCATGAGTTTTACGCATATATTACGATAGTGCAGCGAATAAAAAACCGAAGGCTTCTCTGGTTAGGTCATGTTATGCTAATGGAAGAAGACAGCAGACAAATGGAAGAGAAAAGGGGAGACATCCACTTATTTGGGAGAGGCAGATGGTTAAAAACTTGACCTCCCTTGGTGCTAACAACTCGCGTCAGTTATCGCGAAACAGGGATACCTAGCGTGACTTGTTACGAAACGGCCAAACTCGCTTAGGCAATTAATGATGATGATTATGATGATGATGAATTAAAAATGCATACAAAGGCTTTTAGAAGAAACTAAAGCAAAATGTTATTTCAACAACTTTCAACGCATCGAGAAATTGACAGACTTAGTTGTAATACCAGCCTAAGACTAGCTTTTCGTCATCGAACACTAAACGAGAGACGGTTGTACTCACTATGGACATGTACGTATGTATATATTTTATTAATTTTATAATATAAATTGCGGGGTGAAACTGTTATATCGCATAATCAAAGTGGCAGCATCAGTCTCTGTAGCAGTAATCGTTTGGATTGCGTGTGGCTACAAAATCTTTCATTAAGGAAGCTATGCATTTTTATTTCCAATGCCTTCGCGCCCATCAAGCTTAAGCGAAACAAGTAAGGAAGGCTAAGTTCGGGTGTAACCGAACATTACATACTCAGTTGAGAGCTGTGGAGACAAAGTAAGGGAAAATCACCATGTTGTAAAAAGAACCTAGGGTAACCCTGGAATGTGTTTGTATGGCATGTGTATCAATGGAAGGTATTAAAGAGTATTTTAAGAGGAAGTGGGCCATAGTTCTATAGATGGACGCCATTTAGGGATATCGCCATAAAGGTGGACCAGGCCTGACTCTAGAATTGTTTGTACGATATGGGTATCAAATGAAATGTGTTAATGATAATTTTAAAAGGGAGTGGGCCTAAGTTCTATAGGTGGACGCCTTTTCGAGATATCGCCATAAAGGTGGACCAGGGGTGACTCTAGAATTTATTTTGTACGATATGGGTATCAAATGAAAGGCATTAATGAGTATTTTAAAAGGGCGTGTGCCTAAGTTCTATAGATGGACGCCGTTTCAAGATATCGCCATAAAGATGGACCAGGGTGACTCTAGAATTTGTTTGTACGATATGAGTATCAAATGAAAGGTGTTAATGAGTATTTTCAGAGGGCATGGGCCTTAGTTCTATATGTGGACGCCTTTTCGAGATATCGCCATAAAGGCGGACCAGGGGTGACTCTAGAATGCGTTTGTACGATATGGGTATCAAATGAAAGGTGTTAATGAGTATTTTAAAAGGGCGTGGGCCTTAGTTCTATAGGTGGACGCTTTTTCGAGATATCGCCATAAAGGTGGACTAGGGGTGACTCTAGAATTTGTTTGTACGATATGGGTATCAAATGAAAGGTGTTAATGAGTATTTTAAAAGGGCGTGGGCCTTTGTTCTATAGGTGGACGCCTTTTCGAAATATCGCCATAAAGGTGGACCAGGGGTGACTCTAGAATTTGTTTGTACGATATGGGTATCAAATGAAAGGTGTTAATGAGTATTTTAAAAGGGAGTGGGCCTTAGTTCTATAGGTGGACGCCTTTTCGAGATATCGCCATAAAGGTGGACCAGGGGTGACTCTAGAATTTGTTTGTACGATATGGGTATCAAATTAAAGGTATTAATGAGGGGTTTAAAAGGGAGTGGCCCTTAGTTGTATATGTGAAGGCGTTTTCGAGATATCGACCAAAATGTGGACCAGGGGATCCAGAACATCATCTGTCGGGTACCGCTAATTTATTTATATATGTAATACCACGAACAGTATTCCTTCCAAGATTCCAAGGGCTTTTGATTTCGCCCTGCAAAACTTTTTCATTTTCTTCTACTTAATATGGTAGGTGTCACACCCATTTTACCAAGTTTTTTTTCTAAAGTTATATTTTGCGTCAATAGACCAATACAATTACCATGTTTCATCCCTTTTTCGTATTTGGTATATAATTATGGCATTTTTTTAATTTTTCGTAATTTTCGATATCGAAAAAGTGGGCGTGGTCATAGTCGGATGTCGGCCATTTTTTACACCAATACAAAGTGAGTTCAGATAAGTACGTGAACTGAGTTTAGTAAAGATATATCGATTTTTGCTCAAGTTATCGTGTTAACGGCCGAGCGGAAGGACAGACGGTCGACTGTGTATAAAAACTGGGCGTGGCTTCAACCGATTTCGCCCTTTTTCACAGAAAACAGTTATCGTCCTAGAATCTAAGCCTCTACCAAATTTCACAAGGATTGGTAAATTTTTGTTCGACTTATGGCATTAAAAGTATTCTAGACAAATTAAGTGAAAAAGGGCGGAGCCACGCCCATTTTGAAATTTTCTTTTATTTTTGTATTTTGTTGCACCATATCATTACTGGAGTTGAATGTTGACATAATTTACTTATATACTGTAAAGATATTAACTTTTCTTTTAAAATTTGAATTAAAAAAATTTTTTTTTAAAAAGTGGGCGTGGTCGTTCTCCGATTTTACTAATTTTTATTAAGCAGACATATAGTAATAAGAGTAACGTTCCTGCCAAATTTCATCATGATATTTTCAACGACTGCCAAATTACAGCTTGCAAAACTTCTAAATTACCTTCTTTTAAAAGTGGGCGGTGCCACGCCCATTGTCCAAAATTTTACTAGTTTTCTATTCTGTGTCATAAGTTCAACTCACCTACCAAGTTTCATCGCTTAATCCATATTTGGTAATGAATTATCGCACTTTTTCGATTTTTCAAAATTTTCGATATCGAAAAAGTGGGCGTGGTTATAGTCCGATATCGTTCATTTTTAATAGCGATCTGAGATGAGTGCCCAGGAACCTACATACCAAATTTCATCAAGATACCTCAAAATTTACTCAAGTTATCGTGTTAACGGACAGACGGACGGACGGACGGACGGACGGACATCGCTCAATCGAATTTTTTTTCGATACTGATGATTTTGATATATGGAAGTCTATATCTATCTCGATTCCTTTATACCTGTACAACAAACCGTTATCCAATCAAAGTTAATATACTCTGTGAGCTCTGCTCAACTGAGTATAAAAAGAATCCTCAACAATAGCAACACCCCTTTTTCATTCACAAACTCCGACACTTTGCGTGTTGAGCAGCAAAAACAAAAATGCTCCTGCTAGCCATAAAATTAGCGCATAAGCGAGTATATCCACACGCACAAGTCAGTCAACTCATTTCATATGATAACCACTGAGGTTCATAGCTTCCTATCCAACTACGCAGCATGAGTTTGTGTTAATTATACAAGTAGCCATACATCCCCTCAGTGTGGCTCCTCCACAGCTTCTACTTCGTTTCAATCCTTACCATCAGCATATCAAATATTACATAATAATCGAATTTGCCTTCAAGTCCTATAAATGATTTGTATTTTAATTTGTTTGTTGATATGAAATGCAGATATTGTACTATGAGATAGCAATGGGTACTCATTTTTTTGGAATTTTTTGCTGCTGGTGTTGATTTCATCTGTTGCCTCTATTACACTCCTTTGACGCCTATTCCATACTTTTCTCTAAGTGCGTGCTGATAATGATTATTGTAAGTAATTACAGACATGTGTAGCTACTGTTGAATTTCAAATTTTAATTTAGAAAAAAAAATAGTTTACTTGGAAATAGTTTTCATTCTCAGACTGACAGTAAATTAGTTATTAGCTATGATTAATTTAAGGAATAATAACACTGGTCGACGGCCAAAATTTACCAGAGACGCCGTTGTGAAATTCGTATGTAAAACCACCCCCTGATTTCGAAAATCGAGTTCATTTTTGATTCTATGGTACCGTTTTTGAGATATTTGCAATTTACCGTTATTCAAAAAAACCAAAAAGATGGCTCCCTTTAATTACGTATATCTCACGAGCGGGTCAAGCAATTGCAAATAAGTTTACAGAATCGGAAAGACGATAAAATTTGCTATAAGTGCATCATACATTTTTTTTTGCTCAACCATATAGTTTTCGAGATATTAGCTCATCATTTCAGATTTTTGTTTTTTTTTATTAAAAAATATGAAAAAAATTACTTTTTGCGAGGGCAGTATTCCAAAACCACAACTTTTTTCCAAATATTTTTTATTTACGTAAAGCTCTGTTTAATAGAAAAAAGATAAGCTATCATCGAAGAAAATCGATGCAAAACTACGTAAGTTATAAGCGATCAAATAAAAATTCCCAGGTTGCGCAATTTCAACGTATACCTCAAAACGTATGTATGGTATAAAGAAGAGTGAAATATCTAGCTATGCTCTGTTTCTATTTAGTTAAAAGTTCAATTTATGAATGAAATTACCCATATTTTTAACTTTTTTTTAATTTATTTATGTTTGTACTATATTCTAACAATCTTTATCTTAATTTTATTTTACTATGTAGTCGAAATAATTATGTGTTCGACTTTGAAGCTTATTCAGTTTAGGATCGGTTTCTCTTATGAGAAACCAGCAGTAATCACCCATCATTGCGACGTCCCAGAATCCTTGATATCGATTTTCAATTAATTTCATTTGCTGATTAAACCTTTCGCCATGTTCGTCACTTTCGTCGCCAAGATTTGCCGGAAAAAAGCTCAAATGTGAGTGCAGAAAATGAATTTTTAAATACATATTTACGCCTGGAAAGAAAATATTAGTTAGGTAAACAAGTTATAGAATTTTGGGAAATTAATTTTAATAAGCCTTTAATATTTACCCATTTTCGCATAATTATTGATTAAATCGTTCACTATCTGCTCGTAGTTAGGGCTTTTGTGTCTACCGAGAAAAGAAGCAACGACGTTTTCAAAGGATTCCCACGCTGCTGCCTCAACTGATGAGAGTAGTCCTTTGAATTGATTATTGTTGATCAACTTTTTTATTTGTGGTCCGACAAAAATACCTTCCTTTATCTTGGCTTGAGAAATATCTGGAAAAATTGTTTTCAAATAGTCGAATGCTTCGCCTTCTTTGTCCAAAGCCTTAACAAAGTTTTTAATGAGACCGAGCTTGATGTGTAAGGGTGGAAGTATGATTTTCTCTTTCTTGACAAGAGGGGTGTATTTGATGTTATCCACACCAACGGTAAACTCGACTCTTTCCGGCCAATCCTTTCTGACGTAGTGGTCCTTACGAGCTCGGCTATCCCACTTGCAGAGGAAGCAGCAGTGCTTGGTGTAGCCACTTTGTAGACCGCATAGCATTGCAACGACTTTGAGATCAGAACATATTTTCCAATCATGCTCTTCATATTTGATAAATTTGAGTAGTTTTTGCATTTCCTCGTAGGTTTCCTTTGTATTTACTGCATGTGCTAGCGGGATAGAAGGCTTTTTGTTACCAATATGCAATAATACAGCCTTTAAACTCAGTTTATTGCTGTCTATGAACAATCGCCACTCTTTTGAATCATATGTTTGACCAAACTCTTTGAATAAACCAGGAATGTCGTTGCAGTAGCATATACTGTCTTTCTTGGTATAGTGTTTGGAAAATGGTTCGTGACGAGTTCTACAATATATCACCTTAACATCGGATGATACAAATTTAAATTGTTGCATACGAGAAGTGTGGATCTTGGCCTTTTCCTTGGATAGTTCCAAATCTCTTATCCAATCATTAAGTTGTGCTTGTGATAGAACGTTTCTCTACTTTCCCATGCGAAATTCAGTACAACTTGATTCCCCGCACTCAGATGTTACTGTTGACAATGGAACTGGATCCGCAACTGCCGTTGAATGTAGTACTGGTAATGTCACTGTAGGTACGCTGGCATAGGTTACTCTTCTTGATCTTCCAACGCCAAGTACTTTTGTTTGACAAATATAACACTCTATTGAATGGCAAGTAGGTTCTCTCCATATCATTGGTGTATCAAATTTCATTTGTTGTCCGGATTCCGACTGAATCAATTCTACTCGACACGATGTACACAAAGTGTTCGGTGTCCATGGTTTTCAGCATTTTTAGGCTCAATGCCAAAATACTTGGAGTATAAAGTTTTGATATGATCTGAGAACACTCGTCGTCGCCTTATGATAGTATATTGGCCACACATGAAGCAGAACATATCTGGATCGTTATTACACTCAAATTCTCGCGTCCTTTTACTCATTTTATTTTTTTACTAAATCACGGTTTTGAAATTTGACTTATGAACTGAACTATCTCCCGGCGAGCCTTGCAGATGTTATGTAGTTTCAAGGCGCATTAACTCATATTTATACTCGGAACAAGAATAAAATTTAAAAAATCAAATCTTACCTAGACAGAAAGGTTCCTTTTTATACGAAGCCGGGAAAAGAAAATACTACCTGCTTTAGATGTAGGCTTTAAAAATTTTCTGTGTCTTATAATTTTGAAAATCTACCTGCATACTTACCCATAAGTGACGGAAATATATGTTTATAACTACATGCCTACAGCAGCTTTCGAACCCAACCACTCTTCCTTTCGATGCAACCACTCTACCTACTATAAAACAATTCGAGTATTAAAAGTACTATTTGATTTATTTAAAGAAAAAGTATTATCATTGTTATGGTGTTATTCGTTTATCCGGATAATATCCCATTTGCACTTTATACCTTTAATATATGTATGTATACATACATTGAAGTTGCGCAACCTGGGTATTTTTATTTGATCGCTTATAACTTACGTAGATATGCATCGATTTTCTTCGATGATAGCTTATCTTTTTTCTAATTAAACAGAGCTTTACGTAAATAAAAAATATTTGAAAAAAAAGTTGGTGTTTTGGAATGCTGCCCTCGCAAAAAAGTAATTTTTTTCATATTTTTTCATAAAAAAAAACAAAAATCTGAAATGATGAGCTAATATCTCGAAAACTATATGATTGAGCAAAAAACAATGTATGATGCATTTATAGCAAATTTTATCGTCTTTCCGATTCTGAAAACATATTTGCAATTGCTTACCCGTTCGTGAGATATACTAATAAAGGGAGCCATCTTTTTGGTTTTTCGAATATCGGTAAATTGCAAATATCTCAAAAACGGTACCATAGAATCAAAAATGAACTCAATTTTCGAAATCAGGGGGTGATTTTACATACGAATTTCATAACGGCGTTTCTGGTAAAGAAAAAAAGTTGAAATTCGTGGTCCAGTGTAATAATCACCAGAAAGACGCGATAGGTTAAGTTAAAGTGGAGACTCACGTATGCCATTCTGGCCCGTTGTGGACACCACGAAGCAGCACTTGTGTCTCTTCCGTATAAAGTGGTGCATACACCTATGAAGCTAAACCAGCGCGTTTGCCTAATTTAATGCAAAACTTCGCTTATATTTTGCTAGCTGCGCAATGCACCCAATGAAGTACCTGGTCTTCGACAAGGTGAGACAACGCTTCCTATCTCTTCCTTGTCCCTGCAGCTGCGGCAGAAATCATTTGTTTACAGGCCCATATGAGCAACCTGGGCGCGAATTCAAGGGGTTGATAAGCGCAATACAAAGCTTTATAGGTTGAAAGCTTCCGCAACCCAATTGTCAACCTCACCTACGCGAGGGGAATCCTGTTACATATATGAATGTATCATACACATGTTTAGCAGGCGAGGCTTTGGCGACCCCAAGTTCCTCGAGGCACTCGAGTGTGGGTGGCGATATGGCCTAGTTTTAAAGTGGTTATATTAATCGTCCCCGAGATGATCGGGCTAGTACATTAATAGTGCTTTGTTACCGGAACGTACCGAATCTATATCCGGCAAAGGAACGTCAACATCAATAACACTCCCCAAAACCTTCAAGGAGTGTCTTTATCGTTAATACGACAACAACAACAACCACAACAACAAGCCGGTCTTTACGTCTTTCCTCATTCGCCGGATAGACATATTTTCTTTTCCACCACGTCTATAAACTCGATTTCAATGTCACGATCGCGATAGCGCTCAGAGTATCTTTTAAGCAGATATATTTAGAAAAAGTAGTTTTCTAGGTCTTTTTTCTCATCTTATGTTGAATGGGACCAGGGAAATGAGATTTTGAAGAGCTTCGCATTGGTTCGGATCAAAGAGCTACCACGGTACTTGGCGACGCAGTCTCTTTATACCACAACATCGCGACTGAAGAGCTCAACTTAATTGTAGTAGATGTTCCAAGACCTGAAAATGTTGGACTAGACCATCTATAGACTTTCACTTAGGACAGTCATGCAATTCTTCGCTCTTACGATGGAAGCTTCTAACGCACAGTATCGCTCTTTCTATTCATTGTCCGGACATGTTAGATGTATGTTCCCAAATAGTAGTCCATCGAGGTTGCATCGAAAAGGAATGGTCCTTTTCGACATTCTTTTTTTTATAAATTTATCTAGTGACACCCTTATTCCAAGACCGACACCTGGTTGCCGCCGCACCTATGCTACATCTGAACGATGCTGCCAAATTTACTGCTAACAGATTATTTATTTAATTGTGTCAACAAGCCGTTATATCACTTCACAAAAATTTATTTTTTCTTGTTGTTTTTATCCTTTTAGCTATTTGTTGTTCGAAACAATTTTTGTTGTTCCCTCATTTATAGTTTTTTCTCCAATTAGTTCTCAACTCTTATTTTTCGTGCATCAAAATGATTAAATTCGAATAAAAATTTAAATATGAATTAAAGTCATAGAAAGCCGCTAAGCGGCGATGGTAATAATTAACGGCATTAAATAATTCAAAACGGTCTTTATTTGCTGTCCAAAAACGGACGCTATGTGTTGACGGCAGGGAAGCAGAGCGTGTGTGAGTATACAAACAGATGGGGAAAGAAGAGCAGCGGCGTAGCCAAGCGTCGATTAACGATGAGATGAGAAGAAAAGTGTGTACCTATTTATATACGCAATAAATTGCTTAAAACAAGTTCAAAATAGGCTCTTTATAAGTTACATTTTGATGGTAAGGAGCAGAGCTGACAGAATGAGCGAAAACTCATGAGCTAATTCCAGGAAACGTTCCCCAATGGGTTAAAGAGTTTTACAGCATCTACGCACAAAGAGTTACTGCTTCAAGTGGTCATCTGTCTTGAAGATAGCGACTCGCTAGTTGAATGAGCAAATAACTATCTAACATTCCGGAACCCGGACTGTGGCCTCGACTTCGGCTCTGTCTCGTAAGAACTGCTTTCAAATGAAAATTATGATGACTACTACAATGACAAACTCTTTAAGAACTCTAAATTTAGATCGTGTATCCGCATCCCTGTAAGGAAATGCTTGCCTCTCTGGTTATTTGATGCCCAAAAACCATAATTTTTGACTTTCCAGACGCGCAATTGGAGAAGTCTCTAATTATCATCATCATTGTCATTAGTTGCTATTAAACAGGTAAGCAGCCTAAGTAACTTTACTCTCGAACTCTCCAAAAGTCATACATCGGGACTGTTAAGATGAGCGACTTGTAGAACGTTACTTTTATTCGTCGTAAGGCGACCTTACTTTTCAATTGCCTCCTCAGTCCAAGTAGAAATTGTTGGCAAGAATTATATCGGAGAGGTCCTTTCCCACACTTACGGAGCTGGTGATATTGTTCAACGTTATTTGCCAGAACCTTACTAACTTTGCTAGGGGCTGAAATTCAGGCATAGCAGCAAACAAGCAACTTCTTTCCAAGCTGTCAAAGGCTGCTTTGAAATCGAAAAAAGATGGTGAGTGCCGATTCTCTTTTCGTAAATCTGCTCTAGGATGTGGCAGGATCTGCACGATGTCTGGTCGAAAGAAGATTGACGAGGTCGGGTGCTGATAAGATCCATTCAGCTTGACGACTTACGGCTTCAGTCTTTGAAACACAATCCTAAATGGAACATTGTATAATCTGAAAAATACTTCATCCACGCTGTAATATCTCGCAATATATCCGAGGTTTCAGCACAAAAAAATACACAAAGATACTTGGCTGTCTCCTGATCTAAGAACACAAAACCCAAACAGGTCACATCATGACCAATACTGGGCCAAGGAAGTGCGCTCTCTACGAGGATCAATCATCAGTTCTATCAGATTTCTTAATATATGCTCTTATTTACAATTCAGAATGCGTTGAATAGAGAGTGGAGATAAGCGACCTCTATTGCACACCACCGCCTACGCTAATGTGTAAGGGTGTTTCCCACTTACGTACTTTTAAACACACAAAAATTGGAAAATAAATAATAGGTCGGGCGCTAGTTATTGCTTACTGATTCGCTGTTAGGGTAAGCGATGAAGCTGAAGAACGCAAGCCAATGCAGCACACACAAACACACACACACGATCAACGTAAATAATGAAGGAAATCGCACCGAAAGAAATAAAACATACTCATAAATTATAATTAATTAATAAAAAAAATTTTAAATATTGAATCATCGGCATCACCATAATTATTCATATTTGAGGTGCACACAGCCGGTGTTGTACATATGTCAGCATGTACAGCAGGGTATACTCACTCAACTAAATACAGCAGCGAACAGAAAAATAGCATTGCCAATTTTGTACTAAATTTCTACAGTTAAAGTTTTTTTTCATTTTCGATATATGAAGAAAAAAATGGTATGAGGTTTTTAACTGTTCGAAAAAATTTGAAAATTTTACATATTATTTTTTATTTTATTACACATTTCAAACTTTTTTTTTGGAGTTCTCTGAATTTTTTAAGTATGCAATTTTGTAGAGCAGTCAATTTTAGTCTAACAAAGTACAAGTTATAGGTCTCTTAAAATCCGCATTGATTTTTGAAAACCTTTTTTACGGGTGTTTTAGATTTTCTTCCGAACAGTGTGAAATTTTTTTTTATTTTATATGAAAGATAATCGAAAAAAAAATTCAACTTTAACTCGGACCAGGGCCAATATACATAATTCGCCGTACAGCATAATTTGAAATAAAACAAGTAAGGAAGTCTAAGTTCGGGTGAAGCCGAGCATTGCATACCCAGCTGTACACTTCAATGCTGTTGTTGTTTGTTTTGTGCGCTTAATTGTGTTACAAGGCTGCGCAATAATACATATACGTATGTTTCTATTCTGAACCAAGGAGGATAAATATAATAAGAGCCGTCACTCGTTATTTTTGAGGCATTTACTCGATGTAAACTGTGAGGTAGCCGCTACTTTTGTTTATGAGGGACATTTTTGAATTGCCTCCCATTTATCCATGTGGTGTTGTCACTTTATGCAAACGTGTTTTTTGGAAAGAGAATTAAATAATTAATTAAATACAGTCGGAAAAATAAACACAAATACCCCATGAAAATGTATAGAAGACATTTATAAACATCTCGCCCAAAAAAAAGTAGCGACTACCTCACAGTTTACATCGAGTAAATGCCTCAAAAATAACGAGTGACGGCTCTTATTATATTTATCCTCTTTGTCTGAACTACATAATTTTTCTTCGAGTTATGGCTCCCGAAACATAAAAAATTAAAAAAATTATGTAAGGCGCGTAACCTCCGAAGAGATTTTAGGCCGAGCTTCTCCTTCAATTTGCGTTTGATGTTGCTTTTCCCGGGATCTTCGGTGTGGATGGCGGAGCACGCTACCATCACACCACGGTGGCCGCCTAAAAAATTGCTTAGTCATAAAAGAGGCCCAATTTCGTTAGTTTTTCTTCAAAGCATTCCTTATAGTAAAGGCAACCTCTTTGCCGAATTTTGTTACGAGGTTTAACGATTTTTGATTTATGATTAATAATAATTGTAAAATTAATTTTATCACAAGTGGGCGATGCCCCGTCCATTTTAAACAATTTTTTCAAATTTTTATCGAGTCTCAATATCTGTCCACACGTCAAATTGCAACATTCTAGGTGTATTATTTGCTGAATAATCAGTTTTTTGTGTTTTCCAAAATGTTATATATATAAAGTGGGCGTGGTTATCATCCGATTTCGCACATTTTCAATACCAATCTATTCTGGGTCCAGATAAGCTCGTGTACCAAATTTGGTGAAGATATCTCAATATCTACTCAAGTTATCGTGTTAACGGGCAGACGGACGGACGGACATGGCTCAATCAAATTTTTTTCGATATTGATGATTTTTATATAAGGAAGTCTGTCAGCCCAATTCTAAATATTCCCTCGGAATTTGGTTCTCGCGGATTTTTTTATTCGCGCGGAAAAATTCCTTCAATTCTTTTCTCCTAGGGAGAACAATAGTTGGGGAATAGGAATTTCGAATTTTCGAAGCCCGCCGTTTTGTCAATTGAAATTTCGTTACGCATTTCTTATTTTGTTTAAAAAATAGAAAAGTTTAATTATTGTTGCGAATTTGTTTGAAATTAAGAAATAAATATAACCAATGCACAGTATTGGATTTCATGTAGTTCTCACTGAAATGAGTAATGAATTCGTGCCACAGCAACATCAACAGAGGAGCATAAGAAGAATAACACAAATCCGCCGGAGTTGCCTGCTTTCATTCAGCAAACCAATTTTTGGGCCAAGTCTGAGGCCTTTCCCATATGCCAAAATGTATTTAAGCCTTCTTAAAAAATCCTTGCGCAGTTTCTGGATGGCTGCATCAAATATACCAAGAGCTCTTCCGTTGCTTATGATATACTTTCGACTTAAAATAAAGAATGTTTTGGTTGTTGTTGTTATTGTATTAACAGTAGGGTGGGTAAAATTTATTGTTGAAAAGGCACATACCGTTTCTGAATCTATGGGTCATACTGAGTAATATTGCCCATGGGAACCATAGGTCTGAAATGAATTTCGAGCCTCCCTAATTTTGTTAGAAAATATTTTTTTTTAGAAATTTTTATTATTATTTTTGTTAGAAAATATTTTGGGCTATTTAAAAATTAAATTTGCAATATGGAAAAGTAAAATATTCGTCGCTATAGGGCGCTTTCCTACTATTTTCGCATTTAATCGCTTCTTTTTGGGAAAATAGAAGAATTTGTTGCAAAAATCGACGAATATTTTACTAGCCCAAAATATTTTCTAACAAAAATAATAATAAAAATTTCTAAAAAAAATATTTTCTAACAAAATTAGGGAGGCTCGAAATTCATTTCAGACCTATGGTACCATGGACAATATTACTCAGTATGACCCATGTTGCTGTACCAAGGCATCGCTTGGAATTGTCAAGAAGTGGCAACCAACTGATTAGAATAACACAATCTTGTACTGAATTCTCCTTTCCTCGAAGAGATGACTCCCAAGTACCCACTAAAAATTTACGTTTTATAAACAATAGATTCTTGTCAATTTTAGCAAAAAAAGTAATTGGAAAAAAGCGCATGTCGACTGAATATGTCCGTAGTGTTACAAGAATTTTTTCCACCAAACTGAAAAGCCGTATCAAAAACCAAAACCTCCGTTATAAATATTACTGTACTCTAGGCAAATACTATACCATTTTCAGTTGTAAATGAGAATAGGAAATAATTAACCAGGGACCATATGGAAATGGGAATACCTAGACACTTCTAAATGAGAAGGCGTAATTCGGAAATACTATTTGCCAATTGCAAATGCGCAGGCGGCACTTTGATATGAGTGGCGTCATTTGCAAATTAGAGAACATTAAATGATAATGCGAAAACGCTGTTTGAATTTGAGAATAGACAATTGTTCATGCAAAACCGTCATATGTAAATGCGAAAGCATCATATGAGAATGCGAATAGTCAATTGTAAATGCAAAAATCGTCACATCAATATATCAAATTTTAATGAGAAGGTTGCAATTGATAATGCGAAAGCATCAAATGGGAGTGAGAAAGAGGCCGAAACATAAATTCAATTGGCGAGATATCAGTGTTTTGAGGCGGGTTAACCGACCGATATAGGGGCAAGTTTTGGATGGACACATGCCTTGCTGGTAAATGTCAATTATCCAATACTTATTAATGACTGTTCTCAATAGCAATTGACGCTTTCGATTTTTGATTTGACGCCTCCTTTACAAGTGACGGCGGAAATCTCTGCGTAAAATCTCTTAAGAGCTATCGCGCCTTACACTTTTTTTGCAAGTGACTGTTCTGAAATCGAAGTGACTCTTTCGCATTTACAGTTGACCAATCCATTTTTACATGAAGGGAACACCGACTGGCACTACTAAAATCAACAATATTAAATTCCACGAAAAATTGCATCAAAATGGCGCTCCAAGCGCTACTTAAGATCAGCAGATGCATTGACCGAACTAAATGGTTTGAGCCAGTCCCGACTAACCCCACTTAAAATCAGCAGCAATTGGTGCCTGGGAAAAGTGCATTACAATGCACCTCCTGTGCTATTGAGGCTCATGTCATTTCATCATTAGTAACGGCAACACAGCAACCCACGCAATGTTGGCACATTATTGTATTCGTCTGAAAGAGAAGCACAGATGGATTCACTCAAGAATCTGCTCTGGGGCTACCGCTTGGGGGAAAGATTTACAACTGTGTTCTAAAATACTAAAATTTTCGACTTTCCAGATAATTTAGCAGTTGTGTCTATAGACAAGAGCTAAATCTGCTTTGATCACTATAATTTACGGTCTGTAGAAGTCTACGCAATGTCCAGCCTAGTCTTCAATCAATACTACCATATATAATTAACGTATTTTGTTCAAGAGCAATCATTTTGTTAATTTTTTAATTTTCATATTAAATTTCGCTTTATTAAGTTTTGACACGTTTGAAAATTTTATTTATTCGTTTATAATATTCGATATACATAAACATGCATAAGTAATATATTATGAATATGTATACTTATATAATTTTTATTTACAGTTTTATTTACTTTTATATTGTATAATGACGAGATTTATTTATTGGTTAACATTTACAATACAATTATTTGCTTGCAAAAACTCGCTAGATTATATACTAAGACTACGCAAAAATACTAATAATTAATGCGAATTTGTTCTTTTTAGCTAAGTAATAATATTTTTTAACACCATTATGCTTCGGATTAAAAGAGTTTTAAAGAAAGAAAAACATCAAACACGTAATAGTTAACAGAAACGTTGAGGAATCAAAAGAGATAGAAGTATGAATGAGTGTGAAGCCATTCCGTTTCGAACAAGATTTAAATGCATTAACACGGATCTAAAAGCTCTGAAATTAAGATAATATACAGCAGCGAACAGAACTATAGCAGTGGCAGTTTTATCAAATTTCGTCTGTTAAATTCACCTTTTTTTGTTTCCGATATGTTAAGAGAAAAACTTCTGTAAATTTTGTAATTAAAAGTATGCAAAGCAATCTCGTTTTCGAAAAGATTTGAAAGTTATGCGAAAAATTAAACTTTTTATTTCAAGTTTCCAATCAACTTTTGTCTGATAAAGTACTAATTAATAGTCTCTAAAAATTCGCGTTGATTTTTAACAATTTTTTTCGAGGGTGTTTAAATGTTTCTCTATACAAAGTTTGAAACTTTTTTATATGCAAGAGAGACTAAAGCACCCTTCCGGAAAAAGTTTGTCGAAAATCAATGCGAATTTTTAGAGATCTACAACTTGCACTTTGTTACACTAAAACTGATTGGGATATACTCCAAAAAATTCAGAAGACTCCAATTCAAATTTCTTCGTAGAATTTTCTTCCTTATCGAATTTTTTCAAAAACATTTTTGTGATTGGTTTGTACACTTAATTATCATAACAAATTAATGTAAATTTTCTTAAAATATCGCAAATAAAAAAGGCCAAACTTAGTATCCACATCTATAGAAAACGCTCAAGAAAAAATTTAATGCTCTTTCTTTTGCGTAAAAAAGTAGTGGGCCAGAAAATTTTGTATTTCTTTCATCTCCATGTTCCTTCAAGGCACAAAAATCAGACTGAACGATGCCTCAGAAGAAAATTAGTCACAATTAACATTGAAAATGCGCTTAGATAAAAGAGAACTCACCCAAGAAGAAAAAAAGAATACTTTAGCTTAAATACAATTGAAATTGAAATTTCCATGCAAAAAAAATTATAAATACAATTACTGCTATCCCTAGTATTTAACAAACCATGTTCTTACAGGCTATTGCTCATAAAATGAGACGCACATATATTTCTTGACCAAACCCGGGCTACCTGTGCACGTTTGCTACAAAATCTTTCGGATAATGTAGCAGAAAGCGTATGCGTTTTTTTTTGTGGGGGGGACTACTTCACAAACGAAATATATTCTTGAGCCATTCTTGAGCGTTTATATATTGAGTTTTTACTTTTCCTTTGATGTGATATAAGCTTTACTTGTAGATTCATACACTGATCACACAAATTAAGATCACATCGTTTCGAAAAGGATTGAAGTTGTCCTATCTTGGAATTTATTCGAAAAGCGGTTTACATAAAATGCTTTTTAAAAGCGCCCACCTAGAAATAGGATTAAAAAGATAGGTCCTCAGCAGAATACTGACATGTGGCGTTTAGTAAAAACCCTGAGGAGGGCGTTCTTCAATCAACTTTCACATTTCTAAGATACAGCGTTCTAGAACGTTTCTGTAAAGACAGTCGAGATACGGGAAAGTTTCTAACAGCTTCAAAGACGTTACTATTTTTAACGAAAACTTCGTCATTAACTATTGGTTTCTCTTGTGTTTCTCAATAAGAAGGGTTACAGTAAAAATGCTGCTGTATATACTAATATATTAGGTGATATTGTTAAGAAACCAATTCTCAAACCGAGGCTACTTCAATCGAGTTCTGAGATAACAAGTTTAAGAAAGAGATTTTCAGAGACGACGTTTTTCCTGATAGAATATTTCCGGAACTCAAGTAAAATAGTTATCAGTGAATAATATTAAGAGGCACATACTATATTTTGAAGATTTTAATTTGCTACAATTTTTCAAAATAGTTTCTGTAGAACAGTAGGCATTAACGTTGGCCGAGTTCGCTCGTTTACTTTCGTAAAAGTTTTCCTCGTGTAATATTTGGAAAAAGTGAGCATGGTTATAAAGCGATTTCGGCAATTCTCACTACTAATCAATTGGTTGTAAATTTAGGGGCATATTATGTATAGCGCTACAAGTTGTATTTTCTCGTGTGAACCAGAATTCGTATGATATAAGAGCATTCATTCACATCATTGAGTGAAAGTAAACCTGGGTCGCCTTTGTGAAATTGTCAGTATTATATAGTAGTTAAAACGAATGCCAGTGATTGCGACGCAAAGTGTCATGGCGTCATACACAATCTCGCCCTTAGATAAGTTTTCTCAATAATTAGCTCAAGTTGTCGCGCGAATGAACGGATGGACGAATGGACAGAAAAAGACGCCACAATAGTTTTCTAGTCTTATATTGATATATGAATCTGTATCTATCTTAATTGAAACCTTCATTAGACTGTCAAAGTTAGATATAATACTTTGCATGATAAGCACAACTAGGTATACACAAAAAAAATGGTATGATTAAATAATATTAGATTGAGATATATGACTAAAAGATATTTTTTTTAAAGGTGGGTAGGTTCCTAGAGGGTTATGGTATACACTTTCGCACATGCTTTTACAAGTTTATGACAAATGCATATTAAGGAAAGGTAACTCGAAATGATTAGTTGTTTAAAGGTAAACAAATGCCAGGTATATTTGTTACCAATATAGAAACTAGTAACTGTTGTGAATACCATAAATGCTTGCATGTTACATAATAATGTATGCATTATATATAGAGTTATAATTTATGTATTTCAAACGATATAATATTTATATTGTTTAGACTATGTGCTATATTTAAATACGACGGTTTATTCAAACTTAATTTCGCTATACACCCAACGAATATAATAATATTATACTTATTTTATAAATATATCTAAACAATAAATTCACAATATAAATTCTGATAACTAAATTAGTGACTTTTAAGTTGCAAACTAGTGAAGTATTATTTAAATAAAAAACACAGCTTATATTTTAAATGTTGATGCAAATGTGTGTATGTTTATGTGTTTTTGTAATGTAATTATTGCTACACAATAATGTAATGAAGTAAACAATGTGCAAAAATTTAGCATAATTAATGAATTTGTGACAACAGTATTATGTTTGTATTTTGTTTTTGGTATTTGTTTTACATTTGCTTCAGTACAACTGATAAATAAATAATAAACTTATAAATCTTGTAAAATAATAGGCAGCTCGTAAACCTATACGAAATTTACATACTTATAGACAGTTTTTTACAATGGACGCTTTCAGCAAACACAACCGTTAGCTTTCCGAATGCACCACTGAATATTTTTTATCCACTCAACGTTTGGGATTTTACGTCAAATTATGACCATACATTTTTTCGCTTAACGTGTTTATTCAGCTATCTGACAGTTCTTTGACATTTTTAAAGTGTTGGTTATAAATACAAATTCTTTTCCTCCAGTTCTTTCCATGAAATTTAAGCATAATTATTGCATTTAGCAGTTTGGCTCAACTTGCTGTTCAAAGAACAAATTTTCTGTCACTCAACTGACGGAAACAAGTTTGCATGTTTCAATTTAAATCGTGTTCGCTGAAATCGCTCAATTACAATGAATACCAATGCTTATAAATAAGAACAGTCACTCATATTCAACTTTGCATTATTTGTTTTCGGGATCATTTCAAGACCATTTCGTGACGATTCCAAGATCATTACGGGTCTATTTTCGGGATTGTTTCAGAGCTTTTACTAACTTCTGTATTACTTCAGAATCATTTCAGGACTATGTTTGGTTTATTTCTGAATTGTTTCAGGATGATTCCCTAACTACTTCGAGATATCTTCTGTATAATTTCGGGTTCGTTTTTCGGACTACTACTGAACTTTTTCGGGGTTGTTTGGAAACTAATATGAGACCAATTCAGGAT
>JARSSU010008045.1:0-16629 GCA_029619165.1 Eurosta solidaginis
GGCCCTCTCCTTCTCCTCCCGCCATCCGCCCTCCATCAAATGTTTTTATTAGCACGCTTTTATTAGCTTTACCTGATGTTCTTTGTAGCTCCAACGCGCCTGCTGCCTTATTAACACGGTTTTATAATTAGCTTCACCTTATTTGTAATCCCGTAAGGGTCATATCGGCACCCTTCCGGGATCATTTATGGATGGTTTTCGGGATCCGCCTGGGGTCCCTTCCGGTATAATTTCTCTATAGTTTTCGGGATCCGTCCGGGATCCCTTCGGGGATCTTTTGGGACATTTTCGGGGCTATTCCGGCACTATTTCGCGGTCATTTGGGACCCTTCCGGCATCATTTCTAGATGGGTATCGGGATCCTTCCGGCATCCCGTCTTGGTATTTTCGGGATCATTTGCGTACCTTTGAGAGATAAATTCTTGATGATTTGCGGGATCATTACGGGACTTTTTCGGGGTCATTTTGGGTCCCTTCCGACATCATTTCTGAATGGTTTTCTGGATCCGTCCGGGATCCCGACGGGGTAATTTCGGGACTATTTCGGGATCATTTGGGGTACCTACCGGCATCATTTCTGGATGGTTTTCGGGGTTCGTCCAGGATCAAGTCGGGGTCATTACGGGATATTTTCTGGACTATTTCGGGATCATTTGGTGTATTTTCCGGCATAAATTCTAGATGGTTTTCAGGATTCGTCCGGGATCCCTTCGGGGTCATTTCGGGACTTTTTCTCGACTATTGCAGGATCATTTGGGGAGCCTTTAGGGACTTTTCGGGATCATTTAAGGATGGTTTTCAGGATTCGGCCGGGAGCCCGTCTGGGTTATTTCTGGACTTTTCGAGACTATTTCGGGACCCTCCTAAGATCATTTTTGGATGGATTTCGTGATCTGCCCCGGATTCCGTCAGGGTCATTTAAGGATCCGTTCGAGATCCCGCCAGGGTCATTTCGGGACTTCGTCGGGACTATTTCGGGATCATTTCTGGATGGTTTTTGGGATCCGTCCGAGTTCCCGTCGGGGTCATTCGGGACCTTTTCGGGGCTAATACGGGATCATTTGGGGACCCTTTTCGTGACTTTCCTGTATTATTTCGGGATCATTTGGGAACCCTTCCGGCATCATTTCTTGATGGTTTTCTGGATCCATCAGATTCATTCCGGTACCATTTTGGGATCATTTTGGGACCCTTCCGAGATCATTTCTGGATCCGTCCGGGATGCCGTAGGAGTCATTTCGGGATTTTTTTGTTACTTTTTCGGAATACTTTTGGGACCCATTTCCGGGATCATTTCTGGATCTGTGCGTGATCCCATCGGGGTCATTTTCGGACTATTTTGGTATCATTTTGGGGCCCTTCCGGAATCATTTCTGTATGGCTTTCGCGATCCATCTTGGATCCCCTCGGAGTCATTTTGGAACTTTTTCTGGAGTATGTCGGAATAATTTAGGGACCCTTCCTGGATATTTTCATGATGGTTTTTGAGATCCATCCGGGTCATTTCGGAACTTTTGCGGGACTATTTCGGGATCATTTTGGTACCCTTCAGGGATCATTTCGGTGTGGTTCTCTGGATAAGTCTAGAATCGTGTCGTTGTCATTTCGGGTTTTTGGTACTATTCCGGGAACTTTTGGAGACCCTTCTGGGCATTTCGGGATGGTTTTTGGGGATCCGCCCGCGATAGCGTCGGGGTCATTTCTTGGTTTTTTCTGGATAATTTCGGGATCACTTGCGGATCCTATCAGGTTATCAGCTAATTTGGTTCTTTTTATACTCAGTTGAGCAGAGCTCACAGAGTATATTAACTTTGATTGGATAACGGTTGGTTGTACAGGTATAAAGGAATCGAGATAGATATAGACTTACATATATCAAAATCATCAGTATCGAAAAAAAATTTGATTGAGCCATGTCCGTCCGTCAATTAACACTATAACTTGAGTAAATTTTGAGGTATTTTGATGAAATTTGGTACGTGGATTCCTGGGCACTCATCTCAGACCGCTATTTAAAATGAACAATATCGGACAATAACCACGCCCACTTTTTCGATATCGAAAATTTCGAAAAACCGAAAAAGTGCGATAATTCATTACCAAAGACGGATAAAGCGATGAAACTTGGTAGGTGAGTTGAACTTATGACGCAGAATAGAAAACTAGTAAAATTTTGGACAATGGGCGCGGCACCGCCCACTTTTAAAATAAGGTAATTTAAAAGTTTTGCAAGTTGTAATTTGGCAGTCGTTGAAGATATTGTAATGAAATTTGGCAGGAACGTTACTACTATTACTATATGTATGCCTAATAAAAATTAGCAAAATCGGAGAGCGACCACGCCCACTTTTAAAAAAAATTTTTTTTAAGTCAAATTTTAACAAAAAATTTAATATCTTTAAAGTATATAAGTAAATTATGTCAACATTCAACTACAGTAATGATATAAATAAAAATAAATGTAAGGCGCGATAACCTTCGAAGAGATTTTAGGCCGAGCTTCTCTTCCAATCTACGTCGTGCTCCTCTTGTTTTTCCCTACAAATTGGCCGGACGGGACCTACATGTTTTATGCCGAATCCGAACGGCATCTGCAAGGCATATGAGTTTTCACTGAGAGCTTTTCATGGCAGAAATACACTCGGAGCGCTTGCCAAACACTGCCGAGGGGCGACCCCGCTTAGAAAATTTTCTTCTAATTGAAAAACCTTATTTCTAAAATTATGATGTTGCCTTGCCCGGGGTGTGAACCCAGGGCATACGGTGTGGTAGGCGGAGCACGCTACCATCACACCACGGTGGCCGCTGAGTAATGATATGGTGCAACAAAATACAAAAATAAAAGAAAATTTCAAAATGGGCGTGGCTTCGCCCTATTTCATTTCATTTGTCTAGGATACTTTTAATGCCATAAGTCGAACAAAAATTTACCAATCCTTGTGAAATTTGGTAGGGACTTAGATTATAGGACGATTACTGTTTTCTGTGAAAAGGGGCGAAATCGGTTCAAGCTACGCCCAGTTTTTGTACACAGTCGACCGTCTGTCCTTCCGCTCGGCCGTTAACACGATAACTTGAGCAAACATCGATATATCTTTACTAAACTCAGTTCACGTACTTATCTGAACTCACTTTGTATTGGTGTAAAAAATGGCCGACATCCGACTATGAATAGCCCATATATTTCGCTTTCTCTTTGCGGACGGAGCCGCGGGTAAAGGCTAGTATATATATTATATAAGTTACAACCGTAACAAATTGCGCTGTCGACTCGCTCAACTAAGTAAACATGTCATTGAGAATCCCTTTGCTGTGCATTTAGATTTATATCCCTAACTACAATGACTCGGTAAATTTGCCAATAATCAATCTTCTTGCAACTTGCAACATGCCACACCAGCAAAAAATAAAAATAAATAACATAATAAATTAATAAAAATTCACACTGAGATATACTTTACTTTAAACAAAATAAAATTACGCCCTGAGATTTATATATTTATCTCCCGAAATAAAAGTTCTCAAAGAGAAAAATTATTTATACTCCAAAATAAATCTCTGTGTTGATTGATTTATAAAAAAGTTGATGCATACAAAACCAAAAAGTTTCTTCCTGACAGGGATTCCTTTTTTTCTTTCTCTCTTTACAGCAGATTTACTTCTTATCTCTTCTTGATATCGTTTTTTCTGCGAGAAAACTCTTTATAAGTAAAAATATTCAATCAATTAAGAGTTATTCGCCAGTTTTGTTATACGCTGGTCTATACGTTACTACCGTTATTGCGAGTTCATGCTATTTGCCACCACATTGGCAGCGCAGCGGAAAATGCCTAACAACGTATTTCCGGTTGCCTACCATCCCTGTGGTACAGCTACCAATTTACATTTCTTTTCTCTACGTACCTCGTA
Organism: Eurosta solidaginis; assembly: GCA_029619165.1. NCBI lineage: Eukaryota > Metazoa > Arthropoda > Insecta > Diptera > Tephritidae > Eurosta > Eurosta solidaginis. Next base: position 3,910 of record JARSSU010008045.1, read on the forward strand.
TCTTAACTTATCGCTTTTTCACTTATCAATATATTATACAACACATACAGTTGTTGCTGTAGCTACTTGCCACCAGCACAATTATGGAGGTGCCAACATATTTAGGCAGCCGTGATTGGGCGGCTAAACATTGGCTGGCTTCTCAAGTTCAATGCAACACAGTTTTTACAATAGCTTTGTTTGAACAAAACAATTTGGACGTCATCATGAGTTTAAAAGAATATGAATAAAAATAGGAAAGATTTTGTGTGTGTATACTAACTTTTCTTATTGTTCCTAATATAGTAGAAAGTATACTTGAAACGGAGACTTGGGCAGGTAGCTGTCCTACTTTAAAATAATGAGCTAACCTATTTAAGTACAAAATTACATATATACATATACATAAATGCGTGTATACGTTACTAAAACTTTAAAGAAATAAATCTTTTTAAAGGAAGTTAATTGCTGTGTAATTGCTGAAGTTGAATCTGAAAGATAAAATTAAAGCCTGCATTGGCATTGGAAGAGTCTTGTGCGCCTCGAAAGTCTTATATTATAAAATGAAATGAATTGATTCGTTAAATTGGTTGTGCGTCTTGTAATAGTTGGGAAAATGATTTACGAAGATTCTGGGTAGGGCTGTATATAATTCCATTACATTCAAGCGTTTGAAGACGTTTTGTATTGTCGTTGCGCAGGCAGTCAAGGCAAGAATTTAAGTTTTGTTGGGACAAAATTATAGAAATATTTCGGCGCTTAATTTCTAAAATAATTGAATATAGTTTGAGATTATTTGCGACGCAATTAAAAAAAAATAGTTTGGACTAATACTTCAGGTGTTTGTGGTTGAAAATTTGAAAGAACTGCTAACAACGTTGGATCGTACGTTGGGGAAACTTACAAAACTTGGGTTCACCTTAAATAAATCCAAATGTGTATGGGCTGCATCCGCAATAGTTTTTTGGGCACAGGATCGATGCCCAAGGCATACACCGACACCTACAAAACACCATCGAGCAACTACAACTATTTCTAGGTAAGGCAATACTAGAAAGGCCATTGCGTGATATTATGAAAAAAGGGAAATTTTATTGGCCACCGGCCGCCGAATCGGCATATAAGAGCATAAAGCAAATTTTGGTGTCACCACAAGTGCTAATGCCGTATGATCCAGCACTCCCACTAGTATTAGCAACAGATGCTAGTAAAACAGGTTTAGGTGCTGCGTTGTCTCACCGCGTAGACAACAACAAAGAACGACCAATTGCATACGCAAGTCGTACCATGAGTCTAACAGAACAAACGCTACTCCCAAATTGACAAAGAGGCATCTGCAATTGTATGGGCCGTTCAAAAGTTTTTGAAATACTTATATGCCAGACGTTTCACTTTAATAACAGACAACAGACCGCTCGCCGGTATTATGTATATCACGAACGGCAAACTATGTTGATTTCCTGAGTAACTTTACTTTCGATGTCACTATTAAAAAATCTAAGGAAAATGGTAAAGCAGATTACCTCTCCCGTTTACCGGTTTCACACATAAATTAAAGCAACACATCACGGAATATGGTGATGAATTCGATAATTTTATGATACGGCAGATAAGTCAACTACCAGTTACAGCTACACTTATCGCCCAAGAAATCCGTAACGATCAATGTTTGGGAAAAATACTTCAAATACTAGAAATAGGTCAATGCCTCACCAGAGCCGGGTACAAAGCCCCAGAAAGCCAGTACTACGTATCATTTGGCTGTCTTACATTCGAGCATCGGGTCGTTATTCCTATGAAACTACGAAATTTATTACTTCAAGAATTGCACGGGGCACACCTGGGTGTTGTTGAAAAGCATCGCATGTTCTTTTATATACTGGCCAGGTATCGATAAAGACATCGAAAATGCGGCAAAATCATGCGAATGTTGGGCAAAAAATGCGAATAAACTACAGAAGCTCACCAATCATCATTGGGGGTAGCCAAAAGCCCCATGGGAACGAACTCACATCGACTACGCAGGACCTGTCGAAGGTATGATGCTGCTAATTATCAGCGCCGATTACTCCAAGTGGCCAGAAGTCAAGACTACCAAAATAATGACTTCAACCGCTACGATTGCCTTGCTGGATGACGAAGTTGCAGCATATAGGGTCCCTGAAGTACTAGTTTCTGACAACGGAACGAATTTCAAGTCTGCTGACCTCAAAGAATTCTTAAGTCAAGTAGGCATCAAATACCATAAAACTACAGCCCTATATCACCCAGCCACAAACGGTCAAGCGGAACGCAATGTGGAAACGTGAAAAATGCTTTAAAAGCGATGGGGACCACAACAAGCACGTTAAAACAAAATATAAATGAGTTCTTATAGCAATACAAAAATGCTCCGCACAGTGCAACAGGCGAGTCCCCAGCAAGACTGTTCCTAGGGCGATGACTACACACGCGCCTCGATTTGATTCGACCCGAAAACGTAAACGAGCGAGTGTCGGCAAAATAATTTAAAAAGGTGGGTATAGCGAATTCGCAACTGTCCATTTGGTGTATTTCCTTTCGGGAAATCCACAGCTGAGCAACTGACTGCGCGGTAAGTTAATAAGGCGCATGAGTGATCTGCCCTACGAGATCTTATTCAACAGCAAGTACTACAAGAGGTATGTAAACCAAATACGGGCTGGCGGCGCGCCAAGCACCCAACAGCCAAGTTAGAGAGAGGACGAAAGAAACTAGATGCAAAGCAACAACAGCTACGCGAGAGAGCACTCCGGGGAGCAAAAATATTAAACCACATAAACCGATCATAGAGAGTACAACTATCGCTAGGGGCAGCTTCACAACTTGATGACCCCGTAATAGTTGCACCAGGGGTAGAAACCGTACAATTTAACATCAATTAATTATAGCATCTCGGTAACCCTGTTAGCCAACTTTGTTATCAGTAGATCTATATCATATCTTGTATTCACTTTATTAATTCTTTCAAAAAAGACGTACGTAGAACATAACAACACCTTTTGTACTGTCTGTGTTTATTCATTAAAAATCATCATCACAGGCCTTTTTCATCTAGCACAATTAAACGTGCAAATATACAAACAACTCACAAATAAATTTACTTTTCAAAACAGCCAAATATTTGCTATGGCCCATTTCCTGAAATCTAGAAGTTTCTACTCATTTCTTATTCACACAATCCACATATGTATAAATAACGCCCACAAAACATATCTCGATTTAATTAATATTTTGCAAGCGTCTAAGAAAGTTAAAATAAAATGCAGTTACGTAATAATTACGGGCTCCTGTTGGTCGCGCTTAGTTTCTCTTTCACCTACACGAATGCGAAATTTGGCGATGGAGGTAGCAGTTCTAGCAGTTCTAGCAATTCTAAGAATATAAAGGATAAATCATATTTGGTGAGAATATATCATGACGAAGAATATGAGTGCGTTGGATCATTGGTCACCATGGAATACGTGGTTACAGCTTATAAATGCGTGAGCATAATAATACCGAAAAAAATCACAGTTAAAGCTGGTGCAAACATTCAACGGCAAGTTCGCGATGGTTTATCCCGTTAATAAAAAAGCTGCGAAGGGAGGGATCACATAATAGATTTACGTATAATTAAAGTGGACTCCCCCTTTAATCAAAAATCAATAGGAACAATAGAACTTTGCAAAACTGTATTACAACCGGGCAGGGAAAATGAAGTTATCGGATGGTATTCACGAAGTGGACTTTAGTTATAAAATCCGTTCTAGTGTAGAAACTATAAAAGAAAGGAGCTGTTGTGGTCATTCTATCTTTGCGGAAGCCATTTGTGGATCTAGGTCAACATCTAAAATAGATTCTGGATCACCGGGCGTTGTGGACGGAGCTCTTTGTGCTGTGGGCAGAATTTCATTTGGATGCTGCTTCTTCGTTGAGGTTTTTTGCAAATTTATCTGATCAAAGTCCTGCTCTATTATATATAAAAGAAATTACGGGATGTTCATAAGTGCTGCTATAAATCAAAGTGCTGTCATAAAATATATAATATTTCTAAATTAATATATACATATGTTTCTATTAAAATGTTTTTGTTTTTCTTTTCCATGAGGAAATGTACCTAAATTATAATTTTCTATTGTAAAACTTAAACTGCTACAAGCAAAATACTTCGTGAATAAATTTTTTTTGTATAAATGCCCCAGCCCATGTCAAAACATTTAAATTATGCAGGTTACGCTTTTCCAATGGTGGCTGAGATATCTGAAATTTCACTCACCGCAATCGAACTGGCGATATTTTTATGGTATTATCTGTAAAATGTTGATGATAGCGATTTAAGAAAAGTTTGGTTATATTCATTGAATGTGTGATAACAAAGTTGTCATTTTCTTTGCTGACTTCAACCAAACTCATAAATTTATTCTATTCACCAAGTATGAGTTGACAAAAGATGAATACTCTACTCTTAAACTCATTGAAATATTTATCGCTTTTTATAATATTAAACAAAGTGAAATTGACATCTCTCCAACCTCCTAGTCCATGGTGCTAGGCATGGGTCCCTATTGGATGAATTGCAGCCAGGGGGTATTTTCGGCACCGAGCCTTGCCCATACCGGACCGCTCCGGTAAGTAATGATGGCCTTACCCCAGCAAGGGGCGCTGTTGTAGCGCACGGTTTTTATCCGCACACTGAATATTAGGCCGATATTGGGCAGGTGGTCGTACGGCAAGATGAACTGAAAAACTTCTAAAACGATGGCGTCGCAAGGCCGGGAGGAAGAAATCGTCATCAGTGATGACTCGAACGCTAGTTGCGATGATAGTATGCATTCAGTGCGTTAGGTAGAAGAGCAGTCTACTAGTCGGATAAAGAACTAACGTTAATTCAACCCACTACGAGACCGATAGCTTGGCATGGGACAAAGGGACAGTGCCCGAGAGACAAGGGGCAGCGATCGGCTGAACCTGACAAGCATGCTTTTAAGAGGCTGGAGCAGATGGAAAACTCCCCAGTCCCAGAACTAGGAAGCAAACTAGCCGGAATGGCAGGACCCAAATTCAAATTCTGCAAGCGGAGAGAAGAGGGAAGTTCTAGAAAGCCATGTATTCTAAACAGCTGTAGTACAGGAACAGGAAATAAGAATAAAATCGTGAAAGCTAAAGGGAGGTAATGAACCGACTCCAGCTTATTCGGTGATACCAAAGGGAGCCAACGATGAGACTCTGGTTTTCACTGAGAAGTAGATGAAAAAAGTTGCAAAGTTGCGAAACAGGCCTTGACTGTGGCGCAACAAGATTGCAACAACCCCAATGGGCTGGTATGAACCGAAAGGCAGAGGTGTCGGAATTGGATTCAATAATGCTGCGAGTCTAGCAAAGACGCTTCTAGCAGAGGAGGGGGAAACGTACCTACAGACCCTGGAAACAGCGACAAAAATGTATTGCGTGAGTGCAGTGGCGGAGAATTTGGGGAGAGATAAGCAGCTCAACGGCGTTTCGAGTCTGGCAGATAAATATCCAACATAGTAAAGTGGTGTCCAGCGAGCTCCTCCTGACACTTGAGGAGGGTTCGTTTGATGTGGCTCTGATACAGGACCCATGGCTCTCATCTGGAGGAAGGTTTCTGAACTCAGCGCTCGCGGATTCAGCGTTTATTACACAAAGACAACAGCAGATAAGAGCTGCAGTCATGATTAGAAACACCTATGCTCGTTTATTCTATCTAACTTCAGCACTGAAGAACTAGCGACGGTAGCAGTAGAGGGGAAAAAAGAACCGTCCTTTATCCAAAAATCCAGATGCTTGGCCCATAACGTGGAAGCCCAACCAGAAGAGTTCGAAAGGCTGGTGAATCAAGGAGGGTGCAGGGACGGATCGTCATAGGTGCGGATGCGAATGGGCATCACAGCGTATGTGGCGGGGACGATATTAACGGTAGAGGTGAGTCTCTTTTTTGTTATATTCTACAGAGTAGTCTACAGGTTGCTAAACAGGAGTAGCGTTCCTACATATGTTGGGATCGGGTATGAATAGAGAGTCCTTGAGAGGGGATTCTTCTCCGAACCTGCATTATCAGTTTCAGCATAGAGAAGGGGAAAACCTTTAGAAACCCTAAGGCAACGGACTGGTACACATTTCAAAATTGCTTACGGGATAATTTGAGGCTTTTATCGAAATAATTTGCATTCTTATGGGAATAGTTTGCTTTCTGTTTAAGCCGCCTCCATCACGATTAGACGGCGGCAATTCCTATGTGCACCCGTGCGCGGCCACTAGAAGGGCGCCAACGAACACCGAACTGCCATCCTCACCGATAAGAGCGCAGCCAACTCAGTCTACTATCAACAGCCGGCAACCGCGGATGCGCTCCTTTGCATATTAGCTATACTTTTATATATGTTTTCGTTTTATATCGTGTAAAGATAAAAGCGAAGTGTTAAAGTCTGCATTAATTTCATAACTTATTCAATAAATAGAAAAAGTGCGACGGAACAGTACTTAAACTCCTAGTACCGTCTTCAAATGCGATATTTCTGAGTTTGTTCGGAACTATTGCGATTAGCTGTAGCGCTGTTTAAGAGGAAACGAAATGTTATAGAGCATATATAAGTAGCATTGCCTTTTTAGTATGATTATATTGCTTAAAATTTTTACTTATCTTAGTTTTCTACAATCTCCGACAGAAAGTGTCTTCCGTTCATTCTGAGTCCTAGCTCAAACCCAAATTTACGTAAAAAAAAAGGAAAAAGTTAAATGCCGCTAATGACAAGTGAAAGTAAAATCATAACAACATTACTAAACGATAAAGAAAAACCCAAATCAAAATCGACAAATATGGTTTCCTATCATAAGCAACAACAACATAAACAAACACAGCACAGCAAGCATTTGCAACAAACTCGATCGTGTTTAAAAGTGCACTAAAATAAAAAAGAAAATTGTAAAAACAATTTATGTAAACATGATGACGTAGCTACCTGAAAGTACATATAACAACAACAATAATAAATGACAGCTAATACAAAAAACAGCAAAAAAACTCTCGACGCCACATCAAGTCATTTGCCACGACACGCCATCTAGCTTTTTTGTTGTACATAGGTATTAGAGGTTTACGCCGATCACTTTATCGGCGGCGGCGGCGGCGGCGTGAGCGGCGCGCCGACGTACGCCGGTGTTCTTACTTTTCTTGATTTTTCTATTTAAAAAAATAATATTTAGGAAAGGTTTTGTTTGTATGTATTTAAGGAAATGAACGTTTTGGCCATTTCGGAAGATCCTGGGTTTTGCCCCCAAATCTCGCAGATCGTTCAAAAATTTTCAGGAGTAGCTCTTTGCGGAGGGATTGCCCTCGTTCATTTACTCCAGAGAGGCTTCGAACCTAACCCCGGTCTTTGGAATTGGTACTGCTGCGTCTGCTGAAGAGAAATAGAGATACATAAAATGGTCACACTTTTGTCCGTATATCTGGTGCAAAGCGTAGTTTCACTTGGGGTTAACTCCTAATAATAGTCGTAAACACAATTTCTTCAAATAATTTGCGGCTCCTTGGCGGTCACGCATAAAGGCACTTACGGTTGCTATTAATGGTCTATTAATACACATGACACTCCTGGCACAGGGCGCCTCCACAATTCCCGATGTGCGAACAGTAGCAATCCCGACCACCAGTCGCAACCACGCCTCCTGCCCTCACGCCATATGCCAGCACAGAAGCTATAGGACTGCGACTTCGAACTCATACCTTCGTCGACGACACTTTCTTAGAAGCTCTAGGTGTAGCTCCGAAGACTTTCTAACGGATGTTTTTGTCCCGCTCATGGGTGAAAATCGTATAATCCTCGGCGCATCTAAATAATTAAAATTTTACAAGGACCCTGGATACAATTTTCAAAATGTAGACCAAAGTTTGCAGACGTTTGTGTTCACAACATTAATTTCGATAGTCTTAGTTAAATCAAAACGATATTTAAGAATGAAAGTCGACCGATTTTAAGTTGAAAGATGTTAACTGCTGTTTTCCAGGCCTTATGATATAACAGCTCATTATGGATGATCGCGTAGCTTCAGTTTTCAGACTAGTTCGACTGTTCACTGCGTTAGGGCATTAGTTCGACTGTCTTGGGAAAGCTTTTGTTTCACCTCTTTGAGTGTTCTTGCGAAGGACAAAGCCTCACCTGGTAAATATATGTGCTACGTATTCACATTTGTAAAAGGAGCCGTAACGTGTAGGTCATATTTAAACTTGGTTGATAGGCTATAATCAATGTGATTCACTCCAAGGGACTAGTTTTGGTTAGAGATTTTGCCTCACTGATTTAGCGTATTCTTGCAGCCAATCGCAATATAAAATTCTTTAAAAAATCGGCACCTTTTTGGGTATTTGCTTTTTTTAACAACTTGAGAACAATTTGAAAACATCTTTGCCTTGCATCATTCTATTGAATTCATTGTTCTTTATTAATTTTTGGAAAAAAAAATGCAAAGTAAGCATATAAATACATTTTTTATATAACTTTTCTTTTGGTGTTTTGTTTTAATAACTTGGTGAATTGGGTGATGCAAAGGCGGTGTTAAGCTGACATCGAAAACGCCTATTTTTTTAAATAACTATTGAACAGTTAGAAAGAGTTAATTTCGCAATTAGTTTCTTATAACTGACAGTGATGCGCATCCCTTGATACCATTTTCGACCATATCCGACAAATTTTCGACATGAACAATAAATGCCCTAAACAGTCTTAAACGAGTAGAAAATATAGTAACGCGCCGGGCGCCGCCGCCGCCGCGCCGATATTTTTGACGTGCGAAAAACGACCCAAATCGGCGGCGGCGGCGGCGTTTATCGGCGGCGTATATCTCTAATATGTATACACAAACAGTTGTAAAGATGAAAATAGCAGCAAAATTTAAATTAATAAACAAATTATATTTCTCGTTAACCAAAAAGAAAATTAAATAAATTGTGAACAGAAAACTTTACAGAGCAATTTCAAAAATAATTTCGAAAAATGCTTAAAAATTTTCAGAATAGTTCCGCAGCTTTTGATGCTATCCTTACCAACTTTTTGGTATACAGTTTGGTAATTCAATCAAATTTGTTCAGAGGTAGCCTATAGTGCTGAACTATGGTTCTTAGTGGCTGCTTCCACTTTTCCTACAAGATTGGTACACTAAAATCTATTAAACTACAAATGCAGTTTTATGCACACTCAAAAAACTTCTTATAAATAAAAATTATTGACACTATGTTTCAGCAAAACCAAACAATTACACACAAACATATTCGTACTGATTCAAAGGACGGTACCAGTTCAGCGGTAAATACAAGCTTGATATACCTTCAGAAAATATAGGCTCTGCAAATCTGCGTAGTTTTTTAGGCCGACTCCGAAAGTCATCTGCAAGGTAGATGAATTTTCGCTGGGAAGCTTCTCATGTCAGTAATACACTTGAAGTGTGTGCCAAACCACTGCCAATGGGCCAACTTCTCTTAGAAAAACGCTTTTTTAGGTAATTAGATGGTGTTTCCCATTGGCATGAATACAGAACCTTTGGCTAGCATGCTACTACCATGCCACATTTTCTGAGAACCTTCAGTAAAATTTTAGATATTTTATCACGATTTTAATAAACTTCGGCAGTTTTCAATCTTCTCTCGAAAAAGCTTTGCTATTGGTTTGTGTTTTTTTCGTTAGACAATTCATTGAGATTTGCTCTAAAGCTTACGAAAAAAATTAAGGAAAATAACTGATAAAATGTGTTTATAATTTTTCCTGCTAATTTCTGGTTCACAGCTGTAAATTGAAAAATCTGCGCGATGACGTTTTTTTATTGCTGCAAAGCTAATTCAACATTTCGGACATTTTTGCCATTAATCGTATATTTAGTCACACATTAGAAATAAAACTTAAGAAAAATAAAAAAAAGTGTATAAAGAAGTATGCTAACCAAAGTAGCAAATATTTCGCCTAACACGCTTGCATATATATATATGTATATAGATAAGTTACAACAGTAACAAATTGCGCTGTCGACTCGCTCAACTAAGCCAATATGTCATTGAGATCCCTTTCCTGCGCATTTAGATTTATATCCCTAACTGCAATGACTCAGTAAATTTGCCAATAATCAATCTTCTTGCAACTTGCAACATGCCACACCAGCAAAAAATAAAAATAAATAACATAATAATTAATAAAAATTCACACTGAGATATACTTTACTTTAAACAAAATAAAATTACGCCCTGAGATTTATATATTTATCTCCCGAAATAAAAGTTTCTCAAAGAGAAAAATTATTTATACTCCAAAATAAATCTCTGTGTTGATTGATTTATAAAAAAGTTGATGCATACAAAACCAAAAAGTTTCTTCCTAACAGGGTTTCTTTTTTTCTTTCTCTCTTTACTGCAGATTTACTTCTTATCTCTTCTTGATATGGTTTTTTCAGCGAGAAAACTCTTTATAAGTAAAAATATTCAATCAATTAAGAGTTATTCGGCAGTTTTGTTATACACTGATCTATACGTTACTACCGTTATTGCGATTTCATGCTATTTGCCACCACATTTTCAGCGCAGGGGAAAATGCCTAACAACGTATTTCCGGTTGCCTACCATCCCTGTGGTACACCTACCAATTTACATTTCTTTTCTCTACGTGCTTCGTATCTTAACTTATCGCTTTTTCACTTATCAATATATTATACAACACATACAGTTGTTGCTGTAGCCACTTGCCACCAGCACAATTATGGAGGTGCTAACATATTTAGGAAGCCGTGATTGGGCGGCTAACATTGGCTGGCTTCTCAAGTTCAATGCAACACAGTTTTTACAATAACTTTGTTTGAACAAAAAATTTGGACGTCATCATGAGTTAAAAAGAATATGAATAAAAATTAAAGAAAAAAAAACTTTTTTAAAAATAAGCTTTTATTATTTTGGTTAATAAAATTAACTAAAAAGTAAACAATAAATTGACTCTAAAGAAATATAACACTTTATAAGTTCATTGTAAGCTTAAACGATAATTAGGCTTTTTCGTCTGCGACAAAAAAATTCTATATTGTACATAATTATATATTTTTAACATTAAAACTTTACACCTAAATTATTAAATCTTACAGTTTATATCACAGTCCTAATTGTTCTAATAAAAAACGTGTTAAATTTTGATGGTATAATTAAGAACATTTAGGATCTCCTTTTCTTGCTATCGCAATGTAACACGCTTTTATTAGAACAATTAGGACTGTGATATAAACTGTAAGATTTAATAATTTAGGTGTAAAGTTTTAATGTTAAAAATATATAATTATGTACAATATAGAATTTTTTTGTCGCAGACGAAAAAGCCTAATTATCGTTTAAGCTTACAATGAACTTATAAAGTGTTATATTTCTTTAGAGTCAATTTATTGTTTACTTTTTAGTTAATTTTATTAACCAAAATAATAAAAGCTTATTTTTAAAAAAGTTTTTTTTTCTTTAATTTTATTTTTTACTTTTTAGTTCGTTTTATTAACAAGTAATAGAAGCTTGTTCTTATAAAAGCTTTAAATATAAGTATAGGGGGTGAAACAAAAACACATATATCAGTTACATCTGCGTATAATGCGTATTGGAATTTATTAGTACACATTTTATGCGCAGCAACTTCAGAGGTGTATTTAAAGTTTAAAGCATTGTAAATATAAGTATTGAAGTCATGAGCCTGGGCATTCGCGCAATTTTAGTGATGTAAATTGCATGGCGCCAGCGCCAATGCGGTGCCAGCTCAATGGTAGCTCATTGACGAAATTACTCCAAGCGAATTTTTGACGCTTCTTAGTAGTGAGTGCGTAGTACATTTTACTTGCGCTATTGAGTGAAACGACTTTTGTGTGTCAGGCACGAGTTTGGTGTTATTGGCGCTACTGGCAGTGATGACACTGAGCTGTTGACGGTAGCGCTGGTAGTTCAGATTTTGAATCAGAGAAAGAATTGATGACCCGTGTGAATTATTATGGCTTTGGCCGTGTAAATTATTATGGTGTATTTGTATATTTTAGATTTAATGCACAATTAATATTTGTGTGTTTGAGCGGCCAAATAATAACAGTAGTATTGCTAAAGTGCTGCTTAGTTGATGGAATGTCGCTAATTTCTTAGCGATGATCAGCAGATTGTCAATATTTCGTTCAACGGACGCGCGAAATTGCCACATCTGCTCAAATTTTCCAAAGATTTTCCATTCTTGATTTAACTTAAGCTGTTATGCCAATATTTTTCAGCCAGCTTTTTTCAAATAGGTAATTTTTCCAAAAGCAAAATAAATTACAGAAAAGATTACAGGGTTAAACAGCCTTAAAAATTCAGCTATGTTGGTTATACACAGAAATACAACAGAGGGTTGTGTCTCCGCTTTTCGCAAGCGATGAGATTCACCACGCGTGACACGTGATTCACCACGTCCAAATATCACAATCCACGGATAGGTACCGGCGTGTTTGTATGGGACTTAGGCTGTTATGCCAAAGTAAATACAAATCTTTACCGATAACTGTGTTATCGATTAATTTATCGAATTCTAACAAAGTAATATTGCATTGTCATCGGAGTTATACATGTGTGCAAAATTTCAGCTCAATCGGACACCGGGAAGTGTATCAAATTTAACTTGCAAGATTCCATTACAGACAACAAAAGTGAAAGTAAATAAAAGCTTATATAATAATAAAATAGGAAAGATT
>JARSSU010008046.1:0-24043 GCA_029619165.1 Eurosta solidaginis
CACATTTTTTGAAACTAAGCTATCACATGTGAAATTTAAGGTAAATCATCGCAAATTTGAAGAGTGTCCGAGTGAACATAACTTAGTATAATTCACAAGTAAAATTGTCTGTCTTTCTCACTAAAAAAGTATGTAATACTATCTAACTTCAATCATCTTCTGTTATAGGAGAAATCCAATTCCTCAGGAATTTTAACTGTCCTATGCACTCTTGGTATATCTCAGTCCTGATTCAGTTCAAAATCCACGTAGATCGGCAGAATAAAACAGAATAAATTCTCCGCATACATTTATTACAATTTTTTTAATTATCAACAACTTATACGGACCAATAGTCGGAATAACGTGGTGCCGGAATCAACTATAGAAATCGATCGAATGCAAATCACCATATCGTATACTCTACCTCGCAGTAAAATAAGCCTTCTAGTTTACAGGTCAATCATCCAGCCACCAATCTCAATTCCTCTCGAAGACCAGCAACTTGACACACGGCGACAAGAAAACGTCAATTAAGCTTCGCCTCGAGTGCCTTGCAACTACTCAAGTGCGTCGAAGGTCACTGGAGTTACGAAGACTCGCTGAGGAAGGACAAATAAAACAAGTAAGAAGGCTAAGTTCGGGTGTAACCGAACATTACATACTCAGTTGAGAGCTATGGAGACAAAATAAGGAAAATCACCATGTAGGAAAATGAACCTAGGGTAACCCTGGAATGTGGTTGTATGACATGTGTATCAAATGGAAGGTATTAAAGAGTATTTTAAGAGAGAGTAGGCCATAGTTCTATGGATGGACGCCATTTAGGGATATCGCCATAAAGGTGGACCAGGGCTGACTCTAGAATGTGTTTGTACGATATGGGTATCAAATGAAAGCTGTTAATGAGTATTTTGAAAAAGCAGTGATCCTTAGTTCCATAGGTGGACGCCGTTTCGAGATATCGCCATAAAGGTGGACCAGGGGTGTCTCTAGTTGTACGATATGGGAATCAAATGAAAGGTGTTACTGAGCATTTTAAGAGGGAGTGGGCATTAGGTCTATAGGTGCACGCCTTTTCGAAATGTCGCCATTAGGGTGGGCCAGGGGTGACTCTAGAATGTGTTTGTACGATATGGGTATCAAATGAAAGTGTAATGAGTATTTTAAAAGGGAGTGATCCTTAGTTCATAGGTGGACGCCGTTCGAGATATCGCCATAAAGGGTGGACCAGGGGTGACTCTAGTTTGTACGATATGGGATCAAATGAAAGGTGTTACTGAGCATTTTAAGAGGGAGTGGGCATTAGGTCTATAGGTGGACGCCTTTTCGAAATGTCGCCATTAGGGTGGGCCAGGGGTGACTCTAGAATGTGTTTGTATGATATGGGTATCAAATGAAAGATGGTAATGAGTATTTTAAAAGGGAGTAATCCTTAGTTCTATAGGTGGACGCCTTTTCGAGATATCGCCATAAAGGTGGACCAAGGGTGACTCTAGAATGTTTGTACGATATGGGTATCAAACGAAAGGTGTTACTGAGCATTTTAAGAGGGAGTGGGCATGAGGTCTATAGGTGGACGCCTTTTCGAGATATCGTCATTAGGGTGGGCCAGGGGTGACTCTAGAATGTGTTTGTACGATATGGGTATCAAACGAAAGGTGTTACTGAGCATTTTAAGAGGGAGTGGGCATTAGGTCTATAGGTGGACGCCTTTTCGAGATATCGCCATTAGGGTGGGCCAGGGGTGACTCTAGAATGTTTGTACGATATGGGTATCAAACGAAAGGTGTTACTGAGCATTTTAAGAGGGAGTGGGCATTAGGTCTATAGGTGGACGCCTTTTCGAGATATCGCCATTAGGGTGGGCCAGGGGTGACTCTAGAATGTTTTTGTACGATATGGGTATCAAATGAAAGGTGGTAATGAGTATTTTAAAAGGGAGTAATCCTTAGTTCTATAGGTGGACGCCTTTTCGAGATATCGCCATAAAGGTGGACCAAGGGTGACTCTAGAATGTTTGTACGATATGGGTATCAAACGAAAGGTGTTACTGAGCATTTTAAGAGGGAGTGGGCATTAGGTCTATAGGTGGACGCCTTTTCGAGATATCGCCATTAGGGTGGGCCAGGGGTGACTCTAGAATGTTTGTACGATATGGGTATCAAACGAAAGGTGTTACTGAGCATTTTAAGAGGGAGTGGGCATTAGGTCTATAGGTGGACGCCTTTTCGAGATATCGCCATTAGGGTGGGCCAGGGTGACTCTAGAATGTGTTTGTACGATATGGGTATCAAATGAAAGGTGGTAATGAGTATTTTAAAAGGGAGTAATCCTTAGTTCTATAGGTGGACGCCTTTTCGAGATATCGCCATAAAGGTGGACCAAGGGTGACTCTAGAATGTTTGTACGATATGGGTATCAAACGAAAGGTGTTACTGAGCATTTTAAGAGGGAGTGGGCATTAGGTCTATAGGTGGACGCCTTTTCGAGATATCGCCATTAGGGTGGGCCAGGGGTGACTCTAGAATGTTTGTACGATATGGGTATCAAACGAAAGGTGTTACTGAGCATTTTAAGAGGGAGTGGGCATTAGGTCTATAGGTGGACGCCTTTTCGAGATATCGCCATTAGGGTGGGCCAGGGGTGACTCTAGAATGTTTGTACGATATGGGTATCAAACGAAAGGTGTTACTGAGCATTTTAAGAGGGAGTGGACATTAGGTCTATAGGTGGACGCCTTTTCGAGATATCGCCATTAGGGTGGGCCAGGGGTGACTCTAGAATGTTTGTACGATATGGGTATCAAACGAAAGGTGTTACTGAGCATTTTAAGAGGGAGTGGGCATTAGGTCTATAGGTGGACGCCTTTTCGAGATATCGCCATTAGGGTGGGCCAGGGGTGACTCTAGAATGTGTTTGTACGATATGGATATCAAATTAAAGGTATTAATGAGGGTTTTAAAAGCGAGTGGCCCTTAGATGTATATGTGAAGGCGTTCTCGCGATATCGACCAAAATGTGGACCAGGTGATCCAGAAAATCATCTGTCGGGTACTGCTAATTTATTTATATATGCAATACCACTAACAGTATTCCTGCCAAGATTCCAAGGGCTGTTGATTTCGCCTTGTAGAACTTTTTCATTTTCTTCTACTTAATATGGTAGGTGTCACACCCATTTTACAAAGTTTTTTCCAAAGTTATATTTTGCGTCAATAAACCAATCCAGTTACCATGTTTCATCCCTTTTTTCGTATTTGGTATAGAATTATGGCATTTTTTTCATTTTTCGTAATTTTCGATATCGATAAAGTGGGCGTGGTTATGGTCGGATTTCGGCCATTTTTTATACCAAGATAAAGTGAGTTCAGATAAGTACGTGGGCTAAGTTTAGTAAAGATATATCGGTTTTTGCTCAAGTTATTGTGTTAACGGCCGAGCGGAAGGACAGACGGTGGACTGTGTATAAAAACTGGGCGTGGCTTCCACCGATTTCGCCCATTTTCACAGAGAACAGTTACCGTCATAGAGTCTATGCTCCTACCAAATTTGAGAAGGATTGGTAAATTTTTGTTCGACTTATGGCATTAAAAGTATTCTAGACAAACTAAATGAAAATGGGCGGAGCCACGCCCATTTTGAAATTTTCTTTTATTTTTGGATTTTGTTGCATCATATCATTACTGGAGTTGAATTTTGACTTAATTTACTTATATACAGTAAAGATATTAAATTTTTTGTTAAAATTTGAATTTAAAAAAAATTTTTTTTAAAAAGTGGGCGTGTTCTTCATCCAATTTTGCTAATTTTTATTTAGCACATATATAGTAATAGTAGTAACGTTCCTGCCAAATTTCATCATGATATCTTCAACGACTGCCAAATTACAGCTTGCAAAACTTTTAAATTACCTTCTTGTAAAAGTGGGCGGTGCCACGCCCATTGTCCAAAATCTTACTAGTTTTCTATTCTGCGTCATAACGTCAACCCATCTACCAAGTTTCATCGCTTTAACCGCCTTTGGCAATGAATTATCGCATTTTTTCGGTTTTTCGAAATTTTCGATATCGAAAAAGTGGGCGTGGTTATAGTCCGATATCGTTCATTTTAAATAGCGATCTGAGATGAGTGCTCAGGAACCTACATACCAAATTTCATCAAGATACCTCAAAATTTACTCAAGTTATCGTGTTAACGGACGGACGGACGGACGGACATGGCTCAATCAAATTTTTTTTCGATCCTGATTATTTTGATATATGGAAGTCTATATCTATCTCGATTCCTTTATATATGTACAACCAACCGTTATCCAATCAAACTTAATATACTCTGTGAGCTCTGCTCAACTGAGTATAACTAGACTTCGTTGCCAGGAAGTATAAGCTATGGAAATGACGTAGATGAATCGTGTAACGATTTGGGTTCTGTGAATTAAGTGCAGTTCAAGAATGGAGAAGTTCGGTGAATGCTACATCAAAGGAATCTACAACGCTTGGTGTTGCGAATGCGCCAGCAGCCGCTGAAGATGTACTAGATTCTGCAAATGCGCCAGCAGCCGATGTAAATGGAAATAATATCACACGTAATAACATGAACTCACAAACTGCTGATTATAGAAGAGAAAACATCACTAGCAATACTCGGAATTAAAATACACAGGCTACGTATATTCCAACGCGACCATGAATTACAACCGGCGCGCGGAACCTATTATAGGTGATCATCATGCCCTAACACTTACCCTATGCGGGCGGAATGCACACTGTTTGAGCAAGGTAGAACACAGGAAAATGCAGCGACAATAAACGGCCGCTAAAATTTTGCTTTCCACACTTCTCGATACAACTCCACGATGTTACATATTCCGTTATTTTTAATAGGGCCACAGATTTTGCAGCTCAACACGTGTGTCAAACATGGGGTTCCTACAATTTACCGAAGCTGAACCGATTAATAATAATAACCATAACATTTGACTTTGCAACAAATAAGCGCACGTAACTCAGTTCCACGCGAATTTCCCACGTTCTCTGGACCGACCGGAAGAGTGGCCAATTTCCAGTGCCACGTATGACTGGTCGACAACGTTCTGTGGGTTAAATGATGCTGAAAACTTAATCCGACTTCAAAAATCTGTAAAGGCGACGCGTACAATGCCGTTCAACATATCTTAATAACCGGCATGTGTGCCTGATGCTATATCGACACTAAAAATTCTATATGGCCAACCAGAGAAGATATCAACTCTATAAAAATCAAATAAAAGCAATGTCACAATTAATCAAAATAACTTGGAGACTTTCACCTCTTTTGCTGTGAATGTTAAGGCTTAAAAAGCTACTATAGAATCATCCGGCTTATATAATGAATTATAAAACTCTTCTCTATTGCACGAGCTTACAGAGAAACTGAATTGGGGCACCTTAAATTAGGTTTATTACAAGAATACAAATACGCAAACCTTGCTAAATTTTCAGATTGGATATTTTACGTCGGAATTTCTGCTAGCAGTGTAAATGTAAATCAAGGTATGCAACGTCAGAGAGTAAAACAAAAAAGCTTTGTTTATCTCAC
This sequence comes from Eurosta solidaginis, assembly GCA_029619165.1. Taxonomy (NCBI): domain Eukaryota; kingdom Metazoa; phylum Arthropoda; class Insecta; order Diptera; family Tephritidae; genus Eurosta; species Eurosta solidaginis. The sequence continues at coordinate 5,560 of JARSSU010008046.1, forward strand.
GCTATTCAGCAAAGGAATGTTGCGTTTGCAAACTGAATTGCAACAATGTTGCGAAGTGTCAAACATTTCTTAGCATGGATCGAGCAATGCGTTGCAATATTGTGTGACAACACAACCTCTGTAAACATGCCTCGGGCAACATGTTGATAGAGCAAAATTTCAAAAAGGTTGCGAAGTCTATGGGTGCGTTTATAAACATCGCTCTCACTTGCATCGTTTTTTCAGCACACGAAATCACGGCCAACAACAAAAGCAACCGCACCTGCAGCCAATTGAAGAGCAATTAGCAAATGTCAAAATAAAGCAAACAGCTGTAATGCGCATTGCAATAAAAATCAAAATGTTTTATTTAGAATTTTGCCTATCACAATATTTGGGTAAAGACAATAAGTCTGTAAAAACTTTTGCATTTATTGACGAAGGATCGTCAATTACGTTAATGGACCAATCAATTGCTGAAGAACTGAATCTAAGTGGAAAAGCGAGCCACTATGCCTGAAGTAGACAGGCGACGTGCGGAGACCGAAAACGAATCGAAGGCAGTAAATATAAAATTGATGAACCAAATCAGCGAAAAATAAATCTTAAAGCACACACGGTGACAAATTATCTCTTCCAATGCAGATTCTTGACTACGGCAAAATCAGTGAGGAATACAAGCACATAAGAAACCTACCGATATCGAGCTACACCAACGCTATTCCCACATTTTTAATTGGTATAGGTCACTTTAAATGGGACTAGCGCAAAACATAAGGGAGGATCAGCCAAACGAGCCAGTAGCAATAAAAACAGTGTTAGGGTGGGACATTACGAACAGCTGGGGGATAATCAGCGGCACATGAATAGTGGAACTGCTGCGTATGCGAATGTTCAAAAGAAAGCGATGATGACCTGCATGCTGCGGTTAAGAAGTTTTACGCATTTGAAAGTCTAGGCATTGTTGCTACGCAGAAGGCGTTACCTAGTATGATGAGCGTGCTTTAAATCTGTTGCACGAATATACTCGCCAAGCTCCTAATGGCCAGTCTTCTGTAGCGCTTTGTTGAATTTGTATTGCCGGGGAGCTACCATATGGCAAAAAATAGACTTATTTGTTGCAGAAAAAGCTCCAACAACAATCAAAACAACAGAACAAACTCTTTAAGCCACTGTAGCTCATTATTTAAGAAAATGATATATTCATAAACTAACGAGCAGCGAGATCAACGAAAACGAACAAAGGCGTATATGGTATTTACCAATATTTGCGGTGTTCAACAAAAATAAGCCAGGCAAATCGCGTGTAGTATGGGTACGCTGCCGTTAAATCGCACGGCGTTTTCCTTACACTTTTCTGTTGAAAGGACCCGATCTAATCGTATTTCTGCCCGCAGTTTTATACCAGTTTAGGCAAAAGGCTATTGCTATATCAGCCGGCATTCAGAATGTTTCATCAAGTATTGATTCGCCCCGAAGATCAACACGCTCAACGTTTTCTTTGGCGGGTGTGGACGCTTCCGTAGAGCCGAATATTTTTGTTATGAAGGTGATGATCTTTGGAGCAGCTTGCTCTCCATCGACTTCTCAATTGTTAAAAACTTGAATGCTGCACGATTCGACAATAGCCAGCTAGAGCAGTCGATGCTATTCAAACAACCACTATGTTGATGACTACTAAGATTCCTCGACTCTAAAGAAGAAGCCACCACTCTGGCGCACAACATGCAACACATTCACAAGGCTGGTGGATTCAGTATTCGTAATTGGTGCTCCAATTGTCCGAAGTTTTAAACACATTGTGCGAATCAGCCGCCAAACATTAAAATTAATATGAGCGCGATACACCACGGAAAAAGTACTAGGCGTTTTCTGGGTTCCCAGTGACGACGTAATTTATATTGTAAACTTTCACCTTTAATGTGGCATGAAATATTTTTAACGGGTCAAAGTTCCAACGGAACGTGAGATGTTAAGCACGGTAATGACTATATATGACCCACTTGGTCTAATCAATAATATATTAATATTTGGAAAAATATTATTACAAGCCGCCTGGCGCAGCCCAGTCAAATGGGATGAAGAAATTGGATCCGGTCTAGCAGAAGAATGGTTTCAATGGCTAAAATATTTGCCTATATTAGAAGATATCAAAACTCCGCTTTGCTATATAAAACACCATGCTAATTACGAAGGAGCTGATGTTCAGCTGCATACTTTGTCGATGCCAGCGATTCTGCTTATGCGGCAGCATGCTACTTACGTATATCAAAAAATAACGTCGCAGAATGCTCTCTCATAGGTTCAAAGGCTAGAGTGGCGCCTCTAAAACAATTCTATCCCAGGACTGTAATTGATGGCAGCACTGATAGGTGTTCGGTTCCCAAGGTCCGTATCGATTCATTGTCGATTAAGATAAGACGTAAAGTTTTTTGGCCTGATGCCAAAAACAGTTTTAAGCTGGCTGCACTTAGATACTAGACCCGTTCATCAGTCGTGGGACTGCGCATAAGCGAAATTTTGGAATCAAGCGACCTTTCAGAATGGCGATGGATTCCGTCAAAAAGTAACGTTGCAGCCACCAAACGTCATAAAATATTTGACGTCACTTCATGTGGACGTTGGCTTAATGGCCTGGACTTTCTTTGCAGGCCTGAGGATGAGTGGCTACAAGAACAACATAATATTGAAGCGACTATTACTGAGCTCCTTCAAATATTAGTAGTTATACCACTAGTAGACGTAAATCGCTTCTCAAAATGTTGTCGGATATCTATATTGGAGAATTAAGTCTCCTTTTTTCAAGGTTTATTGCAAAGAAGAAATATTCCAATCGATCCATCCATTTTGAATTTATAGCTGTGTAAAGAAATTGTTTGATTTTTTACTTAAAAGTGGGGTTTTTAGACTTTTTAGGCATTTTTAAATTTTTCTCTCCGTCAGAACAACCCCGTTCTAAAAGAGAATTAGCGAAATCGGTCCAACCGTTCTCGTTCTTACAACGCAGCTCAGCGACTTATTTTTATATTACAGATATTCAAAAAACGTCCAAATTAATGATTTTATTATAATGACATTAAGTAGGTTTAATCTGGCTACAAACGGAATTCGTGATTGATTGTTGCGCTGCTGTGTTGGTCCGAAAATAACAACCCTCATAAGAAACATGTGTTAAAAACTATTTGACGGATGTCGTTTTGCAGCCGCCGTTGTGAATGTAACCACGTCTTTAGTTCAGAACACGAGAGATTAACACAAGACGGGAAGTGGGTGGCGCACTGGTCAAGATAATTAAAATTGTTTATTCGGTATCTTGTGATCGATTTTTAAGTAGATTCCCAGTAATCTCCAGACTTGAAATTTTAAGTGTATTTCAGAGGACAAAGAGAGCAGAAATGCCACCAAATAACCTCTAGTAAATCTTGCCATCGATCATCATTAAAAGACCTGTCATTGAGCTACAAGTTTGAAACTTCACTCCTAGTTCAGAGCACCGAGGCAACAAAAGAGGAGAGGAAAATAATGAGAAGGTTTATTTGAAATTGTGGCAACCCTTAAATTTATATCTTAATACTCTTATGCTGGCTCGAGGCTAAGTTTTCACAATGAAATGAAACATTTAAGATAAAAACAAGATACAAAATTGTCAACACTTCCTTTATATAAATGGATCATAGCGTGGAGGAAAATGTCTCTTTGAACAAAGCTACAAGGTTGTAAAATTTTGGTTTTGAAGTGTTAACGACAGTTATTGCAAACAGGTTATCAGAAACATATCCATAAGGTAGAGCGCATTTATTTTCAATATTGATGAACTTAAAGTATTGGGTACCAAGGTTCGGGTATTGCTCTCTACCATTAAAGCTTTGTCTGCGATAACCTGTTCACAATACCTGTTATTAAAATCCATCAACATTATTTCCGTGTTCAAATATACATTTTTCCACTGCGTTTTGATTTATATATCTAAAGAAAGTGTTTAAAATGTTTTTTTGTATAGAATATAAGAAAATAAAATTCCGCACATTACCACGGTGGCCAGGTATTAATCGGAAGTTGTTATCGTAAGTAATTTTGTAAACAAATATTTAGTAATTCATACCTTTGGTAAACTATTCTTCCGATCAGCCTTCCCAGGTTCTTTTTTATCCATTTGAAGCGCCGATTTCTCCAGCTTGGTGGTATATCTAGTTTGCGATTGAAGTCACTTCCACAAAATTCTGTCTTTTCAAATTTCTCTAAAACGGGTCTTTCATAGTCTGGTATCTCTGGTAACTCCTCATGTTTTGATTTAACTTTAGACTTCGCTTTAGTTTTGTGCTTCACCGCTTCGGTTTTCGACCCTTCTTTACGTGGATTTATTGACCTTTTTCTTAACTCGGGAACTTCTTCTACCACATCTTTTCTTCTTGCATCTGTTTTTTGGTTTTTTAATCACACAGTCGCATTTAAAGGAGGAATAAAATTTTTTTATAATATTACACAAATATTTATCTCTATTAATGGTTGTTCTAAGTTTAATCCAAATTAAAGTACTTGCGAAATATGCTATTATAGCATAAAAAAATAAAAATGAAAGGCGCGATAACCTCGAAGAGATTTAAGGCCGAGCTTCTCTTCCAATTTGGGTCGTGATCCTTTTAATTTTTCCTACAAATTAGCGGGACGGGACCTACTTGTTTTATGCAGACTCCGAACGGCATCTGCAAGTCAGATGAGTTTTCACTGAGAGCTTTTCATGGCAGAAATATACCCGGAGCGCTTGCCAAACACTGCAGAGGGCGACCCAGCTTAGAAAATATTTCTTCTAATTGAAAAAAACTTGTTTCTAAAATTTTAATGTTGCTTTGCCCGGGGCGGAAAACCATCATTTGCTTATTGAAGCAAACTTATAATTGACTATTTTAGGGATTGCGGAAAGTAACTGACAAAAATGACTTGATACGAATCATTTGATACGCTCTCATTTTTTCGCTGTCTTTCCTCGCGTTAGCTGAAGCGGGTGCCAGAACAAAAAATGTGCAGCTCAAAACGAATAAAAAATAAATAAATGTAAGGCGCGATAACCTCCGAAGAGATCTAAGGTCGAGCTTCTCTTCCATTTTGCGTCGTGCTCCTCTTGATTTTCCCTACAAATTGGCCGGACGGGACCTACATGTTTTATGCCGACTCCGAACGGCATCTGCAAGGCAGATGAGTTTTCACTGAGAGCTTTTCATGGCAGAAATACACCCGGAGCGCTTGCCAAACACTGCCGAGGGGCGACCCCGCTTAGAAAAATTTTCTTCTAATTGAAAAACCTTATTTATAAAATTTTGATGTTGCTGTGCCCGGGGTGTGAACCCAGGGCATACGGTGTGGTAGGCGGAGCACGCTACCATCACACCACGTGGCCGCCATCAAAACGAATAACGGGCCAAAAATTTCGATAAACCTTCGTTTTACCTACATATGAAGATATGAGTTCAAAAATTATGGGGAATAAGATAAAAATACTTGTTTTAATATATGTATATATATATATGTGGTGCGTCGACAACGTTACGACTTAGTACTCTGCATTAACGCACTTACAAAAACGTTTAAGCTGCTCGCACCTTTAGAAGCGGCTGCCAAAATACAACCCTACAAAATAAGAACAAACAAACCTTTTTTTATGTAAATAATTGAAGTGTCATTTCTTTTTCACTTGTGTTCCGTTTTTAATAAAGTTATCATAAAATTCGCTAATAGTGCCGTATTGGTGACCCGCACGTTTCTGAACAATTCTTGAAATTTCTAAGTAAGAAGAATATCTTTAAACGATAGTACAATGGTAACAGATGGATCCCCCATTCCTGATGCAACACTGCCACAATTGCATACACCACGATTGCCGCTTCCCACTATGTCTGAGGAAAATAATTAAGCCTACTTTTATTCATTAGACTTCTGGTTCGAAGTTTCGCGAATTACAACTGACGCAGCAAAATTCAGCATCGTACTTGCAAGTGTACCTCCGACTAAATTTATGGAGCTTCGAACGCTTGTGGAGAGTGCACGTGCAACTGGGCCTTATGCTTACATTCAGAAAAAGTTAATTGAGCAATTCACCGAAAGCCAGCAACGCCGCCTTCAAGAGTTTTGAAAGGCTCACTTAGGGAATCGACGACCAAGTGATTGTACAACGAGATGCATCGCACCGCCGGCCCAACACTTAGTGAAAGCATTTTGCACGATCATTGGGTAAGTCGTTTTACCTGCTTACACACAGTCAGCAATAATTGCAACAAGTGTACCTATTGGCGAAAGAATTAAAAATCACCGATTCTATAACTGACTGTGTCGCTCTCAAAGAAGGGCAGGTATGTGAGGTTAGGGTCGAACCTCAACAATCACGTGAGATTTCTAACCTACGAGCCAAGCTTGCTGCTTTGACTAAACAAGTCGGAAAGCTTTTAGATAACCAAATTGTAAAAGCTCGCCCACGTGCTAGATCTTTATCCCGCTCAAGGTCAAATCAAAGTCAACAAAGTAGTTGGTATCACGCCAAATTTGGCATAAGGCAACTAAATGTCGGCAGCCATGTTCATTCGCATCGACAGATCTAAACAATCTACACAATAGCAATGCTCAGCTAATTTAATATCAGAGATCGGCAAACAATCTGGTTCTATGAAAATTTATAAACTTTGCATTCTTGACCCTTCATCCAACACCAAGTTTTGATTGACTCAGGCGCTGATGTTTCTGTTATTCCGAAGTCAACAAAATTAGCTCGAGCAAGTCCTACAACTATGCAATTGTTTGCTGCGAACAGAACAGCCGTTTCTACTTATGGCGAAGTTATTTTAAATATATATTTAAAGCTTCGACGTGAGTTTCTGTGGAATTTCGTTATTGCGGATGTATTGCAAGCTATTTGGGCGCAGATTTTCTTGGCTTCCACGGACTTGTTGTCGATTTGCAGGGCCGACGGCTTATTGACCGAGTTACGCTACTCAAGTCCCCATTTTCGACGCAGGAGCTAGAATCTTCAAGCATCCCTACTATAAACTACACTCAAAAGTTTGCTGAACTGCTTAGAGAGTTCACTGAAATTACACGCCCGAAGCCGATCGGTAGCCAAACAATGTCATCGATCTTCCATCGAATTACTACGAATGGAAAACCCACTTACGCACGACCTCGGCGCTTATCGCCGGAAAAATTAGCAGCTGCTCGTACGGAATTCGATTCTCTCATCAAGCTTGGGATTTGTCATCCATCGTAAAATAACTAGGCGAGCCCATTGCATTTAGTTCGAAAAGCCGACGGTTCGTGGAGGCCCTGTGGCGATTATAGAGCCCAGAACGCTACTAACACTCCGGACCGTTATCCGCTGCCTTTTCTCCAGGATTTATCAACGATATAATCAGGTAAAACTATTTATTCTAAAATTGATCTGCAAAGGGTATTTTATCAAGTGCCTATACACCCAGACGATATTTGCCAAACTGCGATTACAACCCCATTGGGTTATATGAGTTTACCCACATGACATTCGGCTTACGGAATGCTGCACAAACCTTCCAGCGTCTTATTAGTGAATTGTTCCGCGGATTGGATTTTACGTTTACTTATCTAGACGATATTTGCATCGCTTCGAAATCCATTGAGGAACACAGAGAACATCTCCGTTGGTATTCAGCCGTTTGAGCACTAACAATCTAACGATCAATGTAGCTAAGTCCCGCTTCGGCGTGTCAGAACTTGAATTTTTGGGCCACTCCATTACGAAATATGGTATTCGACCCTTACCTAGTCGTGTAGACGCGCTGACTAATTTTAGCCTGCCGGTCGACGGAAAAGAGCTTAAACGCTTCTTATCGATGCTGAATTTTATCGAGGTTTTTGCCCAATGCTATGTTTCATCAATCGCCATTATATGCTATGATACCTGGCAACAAGTGAAACGATACCACTCGTCTTGTGTGGACAGGGAACGCAAAAAATAATTTTGAGCATGTAAGGCACAGCTCGCTAATTGTGCCATGCTAGCTCACCTTTGCCGGATGCAGAGCTCTCACTCTGGGTTGATGCATCCGACTACGCAGCCGGAGCGGTTTAAATCAAGTTGTTGATGGGAATCTCCAGCCGCTTGGATTTTTTCGAGGAAATTTACGCCAGCCGAAGCGCGTTATAGTACATACGACCGTGAGCTGAGCTAAATTCATATATTGACGGCAGTCAGAACCATTCGCTCAAGTTAAAAAGCATTTCACTACCTTTTAACCAAAAGAGAGTGGTTTGCGATGTTTCGACCGCTAACATTCGTCTTTGATTACAAAGAAGTTCCGTAACCAGGCCCTACACGTAACACGCAACATATCGCACCCTGTTATGTGCGCCACAGCTAAATTGATGACTCAACGGTTTGTGTGGCCTGGTATTCAGCGCGACAGCAAAATGTTTGCCAAAACATGCGTTCAATGTCAAAAAACAAAATTATTCGTCACAATCAGAGCGTACTACAACGTCGAGAGTGTGGGAGACAATGCTTTGCACATTTGCACATCGACATCGTCGGCCCGTTCCGCTTTCGGATGGCAACAAATATTGCCTAACAGTCATAGACCGATATACTAGATGGCCTGAGGCATATCCAATACCAATATGACTGCACCAATGTTGCTAAAACATTTCTCAGTGGCTGGATTACTCGATTCGGCGTACCCATTGATATCACTTCCGATCCCGGACGTCAGTTCGAAAGCGCCTTTTTTTGGCGAACTGATGCGCTGCTTGGGAATTTCTCATTTACTCACCACTCCATATTATCCGCAGCAAATGGATTGATAGAACGCTGGCATCGGACGCTCAAGGCCTCTATTTTATGCCATCAAGTGGTTCAGTGGACAACGTACTTGCCATTCATATTATTGGGCCTGTGTTCGGATTTTAAAGTCGATATAGGTTCCACTCCAGCTGAATTAACGTACGGAACTACTCTTCGTCTACATCAGATTTGTTCGTATCAGTTCAAACTACGTCAACGAAGCGGATATGGTTAAAGAACTGCGTAAGATAATGAATGAGCTACGACCGGTGGACACGAGTTGGCATTCGCCAAAAAAGCCTTTGTAAATGCAAATGGATTCGACAGCCAACGTTTTCATCAGGGATGGCTCAATTCGTCCATCCCTATCAGCACCTGACAAGGGGCCTTACAAAGTTCTCAGCCGAAATCCGAAATTTTATGTGATCGAGGTCAATGGGAATAAATCGAAAGTTTCCATCGATCGTCTAAAACCCGCCTTCATCGCACAATCTACAGCTTTCTAGGAGGGGAATACTGGCAGTGCGTCGACAACGTTACGACTTAGTACTATGCGTTAACGCACTTACAAAACGTTTAAGCTGCTCGCACCTTTAGAAGCGGCTGCCAAATACAACCCTACAAATAAGAACAAAGAAAACTTTTTTATGTAAATAATTGAAGTGTCATTTCTTTTTCACTTGTGTTTGCGTTTTAATAAAGTTATCATAAAATTCGCTGATAGTACCATATATATATTTAGTTCGAAGGCGGAGGGTAAATGTTATTTCCCATTCAAAAGTTATCACTGAAAACAGGTTTTGTAAATATGAAGTCCCGATGCAACCACTCGATTTTGATAACAGAACCTGGAACATCAGACATGTAAAATAAGCCCTATCCTCTACGTGATGTTAACTATTATATCCAAAGTCCGATATATTCAAATTTCAAAAGAAGGTTTGGTTTTCACTGTGACTTAAACGCGTTACAATATTTGACTAATTATTTTAATTAAGATGTAAATTTTACTTTGATTTGTTAATATTTAACTTTAACTAGTATTGTAAAATAAGTTTAAAGAAATGAATATTTTCGACAATCATTTTATTAAATGATGGAAATTCAAAATAGCCGAAATGTTTTCATTTCATATTTGTTTGGAGTGGCATCACTGACAAATGTTATAAAAAATGTGCATTTTGATAGCGCTCCCTCGAAACAAAGTCGAAAATCCATTCATCTATGCCATAGATTCTATGGTAACTGAATTTGCGTTGACTACTGTTTAGGCCAGTGGCCTAATTAATTTCCTACCGGGTAGCCGCCCTCGACTTAACTATTTTATACCTTTCAGGAAAATGAAATGGTATATTAATTTCGTCACGAAACCCAAAATTGTAAGTCCTTAAGGAAAATAGATAGACCCAACATTAAGTATACCGAAATAATCAGGTTGAAGAGCTGAGTTGATTTAGCCATGTCCGTCTGTCCGTCTGTCTGTTTGTATGCAAACTAGTCCCTCAATTTTTGAGATATCTTGATAAAATTTGGTGAGCGGGTGTACTTGGGGTGTCCGATTAAACATTTGTCGGAACCGGCCGGATCGAACCACTATAGCATATATCCTCCATACAACCGATTTTTCAGAAAAGGAGGATTTTTGTCATATCTTACTCAATTTAACAGATTGAAGCTTCAAACTTCACCATATACTTTCGTATATTGCACATATTGTTGCCTGAAAAAATTGAGGGGATCGGTCGTATATATAGTATATATCCCCCACAACCGATTGTTCAGATAAGAACTTTTCGTAATTACTGCCCTATTTTAAGAGCTAGAGGCTTCAAATTTCAACGAATGCTTACGTATATAGCATATATTGTTGTCTGAAAAAATCAGAAAGATCGGTGGTATATATAGTATATATATGGTGGTATATATAGTAAATATATATAGTATATATATATATATATTCTCAATTTTAGCCCCATTTTAACAGCTAGAAGCTTCAAATTTCACCGATTGCTTACGTATATAGTATATATTGCTGTGTCAAAAAATCATAGAGATCGGTGATATATATAATATATATATGATGGTATATATAGTATATATATAGTATATATATATTTTTTTTTGCGATTTCTGCCCCATTTTAACAGCTAGAAGCTTCAAATTTCACCAAATGCTTACATGTATAGCATATATTAAAGTCTGAAAAAATCATTGATATCGGTGGTATACATAGTATATATCTCATACAATCGATTGTTCGTATAAGAAACTTTGCGCAATTTCTGCCCCGTTTTAACAGCTAGAAGCTTCAAATTTCACCAAATGCTTACGCATATAGCATATATTGTTGTCTGAAAAAATCATAGAGATCGGTGGTATATATATTATATACTTCATATAAACTGTCATTTTTGGCCCTTTTTTACGGCTAGAAGCTTCAAAATTCATCAAATTTCATCAAATAGTTACTTTTAGGTCATATATTTTTGAAATACGTGATTCGTAGTCATAGTTTTTACATGCAGACCACAAAAACGTGAAGTTTTGCATCCTCACACAAAGTACCTACCTATTTTTTATTTTATATTTATCTTAAAAATTGTTTAGATATGTTCAAATTTCACCAAATGTTTACGTGTATAGCATATACTGTTGTCTGAAAAAATCATAGAGACCGGTGGTATATATAGTATATATCTCATACAACCGATTGTTGAGATAAGAAACTTTGCGCAATTTCTTCCCCATTTTAACAGCTAGAAGCTGCTTACGTGTATAGCATATATTGTTGTCTGAAAAAATCATTGAGATCGGTGGTATATATAGTATATATCTCATACAACCGATTGTTCTGATAAGAAACAGCGCAGTTTCTGCCCCATTTTAGCAGCCAGAAGCTTCAAATTTCACCAAATGCTTACGTATATAGCATATATTGTTGTCTGAAAAAATCATATAGATCGGTTGTATATATATTATATACCCCTTATAAAATGTATTTTTTTGCCCCTTTTTTTACGGCTAGAAGCTTAAAAATGCATCAAATTTCATCAAATAGTTACGTTTACGTCATATATTGTTGAAATACCTGATTCGTAGTCATAGTTTTTACACGCAGACCACAAAAAACCTGAAACTTTGCATCCTCACACAAAGTACCTACCTATTTTTTTTTATATTTATCTTAAAAATCTTTTAGGTATGTAGATCTGTTCATTATATATTTCTTATCTTATACATCCGATTATTCGGAGATTACGAACGGCATACGATTATTGTTCAGCCCCATTCATGAAAGGTATGAAGCCTTCGGCACAGCCGAAGACAGTCCCGTCCTTACTTGTTTCGTTTGTCAGCAAGCAACGGCTAACTTCCAATCGTCCTCTTGATCCAGCATTTTCTTTCGTTAAGAGAGAAAATTCGGGGTTCGGTGGCGATTTGGAAGTTGCGGTCGGCTCTGATCTAGTTTGCCTGCCAACAAGTCACCAGCTGTTCCTGCGTTTTTATACTCAGTTGAGCAGAGCTCACAGAGTATATTAACTTTGATTGGATAACGGTTGGTTGTACAGGTATAAAGGAATCGAGATAGATATAGACTTCCGTATATCAAAATCATCAGTATCGTAAAAAAATTTGATTGAGCCATGTCCGTCCGTCCGTCCGTCCGTTCGTCCGTCCGTCCGTCTGTCCCTTAACACGATAACTTGAGTAAATTTTGAGGTATCTAGATGAAATTCGGTATGTAGATTTCTGGGCACTCTTCTCAGATCGCTATTTAAAATGAACGATATCGGACTATAACCACGCCCATTTTTTCGATATCGAAAATTTCGAAAAACCGAAAAAATGCGATAATTCATTGCCAAAGGCGGACAAAGCGATGAAACTTGTTGGATGGGTTGACGTTATGACGCAGAATAGAAAATTAGTAAGATTTTGGACAGCGGGCGTGGCACCGCCCACTTTTACAAGAAGGTAATTTAAAAGTTTTGCAAGCTGTAATTTGGTAGTCGTTGAAGATATCATGATGAAATTTAGCAGGAACGTTACTACTATTACTATATATGTGCTAAATAAAAATTAGCAAAATTGGATGAAGAACACGCCCACTTTTTCAAAAAAAATTTTTTTAAATTCAAATTTTAACAAAAAATGTAATATCTTTACTGTATATAAGTAAATTAAGTCAAAATTCAACTCCTGTAATGATATGTGCAACAAAATACAAAAAAAAAGAAAATTTCAAAATGGGCGTGGCTCCGCCAATTTTCATTTAGTTTGTCTAGAATACTTTTAATGCCATAAGTCGAACAAAAATTTACCAATCCTTGTTAAATTTGATAGGGGCATAGATACTATGACGGTAACTGTTTTCTGTGAAAATGGGCGAAATCGGTGAAAGCCACGCCCAGTTTTTATAAACAGTCCAGCGTCTGGCCTTCCGCTCGGCCGTTAACACAATAACTTGAGCAAAAACCTATATATCTTTACTAAACTTAGTCCACGTACTTCTCTGATCTCACTTTATCTTGGTATAAAAAATGGCCGAAATCCGACCATAACCACGCCCACTTTATCGATATCGAAAATTACGAAAAATGAAAAAAAATGCCATAATTCTATACCAAATACGAAAAAAGGGATGAAACAAGGTAATTGGATTGGTTTATTGACGCAAAATATAACTTTGGAAAAAACTTTGCAAAATGGGTGTGACACCTACCATATTAAGTAGAAGAAAATGAAAAAGTTCTACAAGGCGAAATCAACAGCCCTTGGAATCTTGGCGGGAATACTGTTAGTGGTATTGCACATATAAATAAATTAGCAGTACCCGACAGATGATTTTCTGGACCACCTGGTCCACATCTTGGTCGATATCGCGAAAACGCCTTCACATATACATCTAAGGGCCACTCGCTTTTAAAACCCTCATTAATACCTTTATTTTGATATCCATATCGTACAAACATTCTAGAGTCACCCCTGGCCCACCCTGATGGCGATATCTCGAAAAGGCGTCCACATATAGACCTAATGCCCACTCCCTCTTAAAATGCTTAGTAACACCTTTCGTTTGATACCCATATCGTACAAACATTCTAGAGTCACCCTTGGTTCACCTTTATGGCGATATCTCGAAAAGGCGTCCACCTATAGAACTAAGGATTATTCCCTTTTAAAATACTCATTACCACCTTTCATTTGATACCCACATCGTACAAACACATTCTAGAGTCACCCTGGCCCACCCTAATGGCGATATCTCGAAAAGGCGTCCACCTATAGACCTAATGCCCACTCCTTCTTAAAATGCTCAGTAACACCTTTCGTTTGATACCCTTGGTCCACCTTTATGGCGATATCTCGAAAAGGCGTCCACCTATAGATCTAAGGATTACTCCCTTTTAAAATACTCATTCATTTGATACCCATATCGTACAAACACATTCTAGAGTCACCCCTGCCCACCCTAATGGCGATATCTCGAAAAGGCGTCCACCTATAGACCTAATGCCCACTCCCTCTTAAAATGCTCAGTAACACCTTTCGTTTGATACCCATATCGTACAAACACTCTAGAGTCACCCTTGGTCCACCTTTATGGCGATATCTCGAAAACGCGTCCACCTTTAGAACTAAGGATTACTCCCTTTTAAAATACTCATTACCACCATTCATTTGATACCCATATCGTACAAACACATTCTAGAGTCACCCCTGCCCACCCTAATGGCGGTATCTCGAAAAGGCGTCCACCTATAGACCAAAAGCCCACTCCCTCTTAAAATGCTCAGTAACACCTTTCGTTTGATACCCATATCGTATAAACATTCTAGAGTCACTCCTGGCCCACCCCAATGGCGATATCTCGAAAAGGCGTCCACCTATAGACCTAATGCCCACTCCCTCTTAAAATGCTCAGTAACACCTTTCATTTGATTCCCATATCGTACAAACATATTCTAGAGTCACCCTTGGTCCAACTTTATGGCGATATCTCGAAACGGCGTCCACCTATGGAACTAAGGATCAATCCCTTTGAAAATACTCATTAACACCTTTAATTTGATACCCATATCGTACAAATATATTCTAGAGTCACTCCATGTCCACCTTTATGGCGGTTTCACGAAAAGGCGTTCACCTATAAAACTAAAGCCCATTCCCTTTTAAAATACTCATTACCACCTTTCATTGGATACCCACATCGTACAAACACATTCTAGAGTCACCCCTGGCCCACCTTAATGGCGATATCTCGAAAAGGCGTCCGCCGATAGACCTAAGGCCCGCTCCCTCTTAAAATGCTCAGTAACACCTTTCATTTGATACCCATATCGTACAAACAAATTCTAGAGTCAGCCCTGGTCCACCTTTATGGCGATATCCCTAAATGGCGTCCATCCATAGAACTATGGCCTACTCTCTCTTAAAATACTCTTTAATACCTTCCATTTGATACACATGTCATACAACCACATTCCAGGGTTACCCTAGGTTCATTTTCCTACATGGTGATTTTCCTTATTTTGTCTCCATAGCTCTCAACTGAGTATGTAATGTTCGGTTACACCCGAACTTAGCCTTCCTTACTTGTTCATGTTTGGATTTAAAATACAAACAAAACGTAAGTTCCCATATTACTTTATTGTGATATTTTATTAATTGACGAAATAAAGACATATTGTAATTATTATACATATTTCTATGTATAAATACTAATTATCGTGTTTTTATTTCTTTCCGCAAAACACAATTGGTTTCATTCCCGCCAATTGTGTTCATGGTCCTTCGTAGCTGTTCTACGAACAAGCGGGTACGTGAAAAAATAGAGCTTTGATATAAAGAAAAGCCAAGCCAACAGGTGCCAAACATACAAAATACATATATACATACATATTGATCTTATCCCCACATACACCAAAAAATAAAATACGGGTGAGTTTTTCTTTTTATTGTGCAATATTCAATTATATAATAAAATAAAAAGAACCATATTAAAAGTGATTTTCGCGGAGTTACTCATTGATATCACTTCCGATCCCGGACGTCAGTTCGAAAGCGCCTTTTTTGGCGAACTGATGCGCTGCTTGGGAATTTCTCATTTACGCACCGCTCCATATTTTCCGCAGCAAATGGATTGATAGAATGCTGGCATCGGACGCTCAAGGCCTCCCTTTTATGCCATCAAGTGGATCAGTGGACAACGTACTTGACATTCATATTATTGGGCCTGCGTTCGGATTTTAAAGTCGATATAGGTTGCACTCCAGCTGAATTAACGTACGGAACTACTCTTCGTCTACCATCAGATTTGTTCGTATCAGGTTCAAACTACGTCAACGAAGCGGATATGGTTAAAGAACTGCGTAAGATAATGAATGAGCTACGACCGGTGGACACGAGTTGGCATTCGCCAAAAAAGCCTTTTTTAAATGCAAAATTGGATTCGACAGCCAACGTTTTCATCAGGGATGGCTCAATTCGTCCATCCCTGTCAGCACCTGACAAGGGGCCGTACAAAGTTCTCAGCCGAAATCCGAAATTTTATGTGATCGAGGTCAATGGGAATAAATCGAAAGTTTCCATCGATCGTCTAAAACCCGCCTTCATCGCACAATCTACAGCTTTCTAGGAGGGGAATACTGCGGTGCGTCGACAACGTTACGACTTAGTACTATGCGTTAACGCACTTACAAAACGTTTAAGCTGCTCGCACCTTTAGAAGCGGCTGCCAAAAGACAACCCTACAAATAAGAACAAAGAAACCTTTTTTATGTAAATAATTGAAGTGTCATTTCTTTTTCACTTGTGTTTGCGTTTTAATAAAGTTATCATAAAATTCGCTAATAGTACCATATATATATTTAGTTCGAAGGCGGAGGGTAAATGTTATTTCCCATTCAAAAGTTATCACTAAAAACAGGTTTTGTAAATATGAAGTCCCGATGCAACCAGTCGATTTTGATAACAGAACCTGGAACATCAGACATGTAAAATAAGCCCTATCCTCTACGTGATGTTAACTATTATATCCAAAGTCCGATATATTCAAATTTCAAAAGAAGGTTTGGTTTTCACTGTGACTTAAACGCTTTAAAATATTTGACTAATTATCTTAATTAAGATGTAAATTTTACTTTCATTTGTTAATATTTAACTTTAACTAGTATTGTAAAATAAGTTTAAAGAAATGAATATTTTTCGACAATCATTTTATTAAATTATTGAAATTATAAAATAGCCGAAATGTTTTCATTTCATATTTGTTTGGAGAGCATTACTGACAAATGTTATAAAAAATGTGCATTTTGATAGCGCTCTCTCGAAACAAAGTCGAAAATCCATTCATCTATGCCATAGATTCTATGGTAACTGAGTTTGCGTTGACTACTGTTTAGGCCAGTGGGCTAATTAATTTCCTACCGGATAGACGCCCTCGACTTAACTATTTTTTCGTTTGTCAGCAAGCAACGGCTAACTTCCAATCGTCCTCTTTATCCAGCATTTTCTTTCGTTAAGAGAGAAAATTCGGGGTTCGGTGGCGATTTGGAAGTTGCCGTCGGCTCTGATCTAGTTTGCCTGGCAACAAGTCACCAGCTGTTCCTGCGTTTTTCATCTTTGGATTTAAAATACAAACAAAACGTAAGTTCCCAAATTACTTTATTGTGATATTTTATTAATTGACGAAATAAAGACATATTGTAATTATTATACATATTTCTATGTATAAATACTAATTATCTTGTTTTTATTTCTTTCCGCAAAACACAATTGGTTTCATTCCCGCCAATTGTGTTCATGGTCCTTCGTAGCCGTTCTACGAACAAGCGAGTACGTGAAAAAATAGAGCTTTGATATCAAGAAAAGCCAAGCCAACAGGTGCCAAGCATACAAAATACATACATATATATATATATACATATATACATATTGATCTTATCCCCACATACACCAAAAAATAAAATACGGGTGAGTTTTCCTTTTTATTGTGCAATATTCAATTATACAATAAAATAAAAAGAACCATATTAAAAGTGATTTTCGCGGAGTTAAAAAAAAATTAATTATAATAATAATTTTTTCGTTTGTGCGCGAGAAATTTTGAATTTTTTTCTTTTCCAATACTTGGAAAACTCTTAGGCTCGCTGCATTTTTGTATTGTCCGTCCGAATGGACATAAACAAAACAAAAAGTGATAATTTAATTATTGTGCAGTGAATTCTTCTAATCTTTTTCAAAATTAATTTCTTGATAAATACGTGAACAAGTGTCCAAATTGGGAATTTCTTCTAATTTTTACCTCTAAAATTTACCGGCTTCAAATTTGTATTATTTTTTTCTCGTCGGTGGCACAAATTTAGAGCCCATTGGACACTGTTTCTATTCCTTTTAATTAGCACAACAACACAGCACTGCACTAGAAATTCAATTCAACTAATTATCACGTATCACATATTTTTACGAATACGAATCACTCGCGCTGCGTTTATTTGAATAATTATTAATCGTTTTCATTTATACAACTTTTAATAATAGCGATTTTCGATCGCATTATTAAAAACAAGTGCAAGAAAAACGAAATAAAAGAAAACACAAACCAAGGCGAATTCGCGTATCTACACGCATTGTAGTGTGGGATGGTAAGCAACTTCGATATAGTAGTGGAAATCCCGAAATTAGTGCTGCTAATCCCGAAACCTC
>JARSSU010008047.1:0-32947 GCA_029619165.1 Eurosta solidaginis
GATGCGGGTATATGGATCCTCGGATTCCAGAACACCAAGCAAACGGCCCCCGGAAGTGTTTCCACACAGTTTCCCTGAAGTAGTCCCAAATAAAAAACATGCGCGAAAGTGGACAACGACGAATCATATTCTAGGACTTATCACATATATACCACTAGCAGAAATGATGCCTGAAGGTGTACCAATTGATCTCGCAAGACAGAAATAGTGCCCGAAAAAGTTCCGAAATACCTGACGTTGATGATTGGTTGGCTCACTCTGGAGCGGATCTCAGAAACACTCACAGAAAATATCCAGGAAGGGTCCCTAAAAATATTATCCCGATCTCGGCAGAAAAAGTATCCGCAATGGCGATCCATGGGATCCACGATGGATCGCGAAAACCATACAGAACTGATTCCGGAAGATTCCAAAATGATCCACGAAATAGTCGCGGGCATTGACGGCCAGATTGGATCCCAAGCACAGATCCCAGAAATGATGTCGGCCGGAAGGGTGCAAAAAACTATCCCGGAAAAGTAACAAAAATCCCGAATATCGCTGCCTACGTGCAATTCCCCGGACGGATCCTGATGAAATGATCATTGTGGAAACGGGTCCCCAAATGATCACCAACAAATGGTCCCGAAATGACCCTGATGGTATTCCTGCAAACCGATCAAATAAATTGAATTTCCTAATCAGGTTCCCTAAAATGATCCCTAGAAATAATTTCCAGAAAAAAGTCTACGAAGGACGTACCCCTATGAGGATCCCTCAAATTTATCCCGTATTAGCCCCGGAAAAGTCCCGAAAATAAACCCCCATATTTGATCCTCTGGTCAAATCCCGAAAACCTATTCCATAAATGACTGTCCGTAGATTAATCCCAAATTATTCCAGCGCTAAAAAGTCCCGCATTTGTATTCCTGACGGGTCTCACCGAACTGGATAAAACCGACAATCATTCGCAAGGAGAAATCGAAATTGTATTGATATGATAGGAAGGTTCAAAAATTTATCATCTAAATGATGTGTGGGTTAATACATTACAATCTCTAACACCATATATCCCAGCCAGCATTTTTTGAAAATTTTGATCAAAAAATATTTAACATTCATACCCCAAGATTGATTAAAAACGTTACAAATTTGAAAGCATTTTCTGTCGAAACAGATTAACTGTATCGTCGGGAGACAAAATGTACCATAACATTATGATAATTCTTGAATAATCATTTATATTCCTATTTCGAACGCTTTATTGCATATTTCTATCATTATAAATTATATTTCATATCATATAAATGAATTGGTTGGCGGCCACGTGGTGATGATAGTGTAGCGTGCTCCGCCTATCACACGTATGCCCTGGTCACTCCCGGGCAAAGCAACATCAAAATTTTAGAAATAAGATTTTTCAATTAGAAGAAATTTTTCTAAGCGGGTCGCCCCTCGGCAGTGTCTGGCAAGCGCTCCGATTGTATTTCTGCCATGAAAAGCTCTCAGTGAAAACTCATCTGCCTTACAGATGCCGTGGGAGTCGGCATAAACATGTAGGTCCCGTCCGGCCAATTTGTAGGAAAAATCAAGAGGAGCACGACGCAAAGTGGGAGAGAAGCTACGCCTTAGATCTCTCGGAGGTTATCGCGCGCCTTACATTTATATATATAAATTGAGCCTTACATTGTTGCAGAGTAATACTTGGCTGCTTTTTACAGTCATTTTCTGATCATATTCGTGAACATATTTCAATCGTTTTGGTTGAGATTTTTGAATAATTTTTGAATGCGATTATGATGCATTTATTCTTCATATCTCATTCAAAATAGGATACTACATAATAATCTTATTTCACCAGGGGAAGAAAGCATGCGAAAGTGAGCTGTTCGAACCACAGCTAACTCGCAAACAAACTTGACCATATACACCTGCGACTACAACATCCAACATCAGCATTATCGTCTGCATCTTAAAATACGGATACGATACGGGATGTTGAAGCCGTATCCAGGTATGTCAAGATAGTTTCACTTACCTGGGTTCAAATAGCTCACAACCTATGTATTGTCCAATCATTATGTTTTTCTGGGAAACTGAACGGGAGAAATGGTTGGGGAAATCTTCGTTCACGAGCAGCATTACATTATTTTGTCTTGAAGAATATCTTTTGCATAAATAATAAAATTTTTATATATTTTTTTACTTAGCTTCATGATTGAAAAAATATGTGTATGTGAAAAAAATAAAATTTTTAATGAAAAGTAAATTTCAACAAGTATAAAATTCATTATTCAGTCAACAAAGTATATTCATAAAAGATTCAGAAAGCTGAATGAAAAATGATTATAAATTTTTGATCACCTAAAGTAAACACATTTGATTCAAATATGATTCCAAAATGTGATTGAAAAACTATATTCAGTTTTTGATCATCAAAGGTAAGCATATTTGATTATTCTTTTTGTTGGTTTTTATGAAATATTAAAATTTAGTCATTAAAGGGCTTCAAAATGATTCCAAAAAGTGATCGAAAAATGCTTTTTAGTTTTTCATCATCAAAAGTATTCATATTTGATTATTACTTTTGTTCAATTGTATGATAACTCATTATTTAGTCAGAAAGAGTAATCAAATTGTATTGATATGTAGGGAAATTCAAAATTGAATCACCTGAATGCTGAGTGGGATATCACAGTTCTTTTCCATTTTGATTGTCAAGTTTATTAATTTTACATTTAAAATGGTTAGCGCAGCGTGCCTAAAGGGTACTGATGATGAAGGCTTAACACCCTTCGGCGCAGCTATGGCAGGTTGTCTGAAAAATTGTGTACTTACTATTC
Organism: Eurosta solidaginis; assembly: GCA_029619165.1. Taxonomy (NCBI): domain Eukaryota; kingdom Metazoa; phylum Arthropoda; class Insecta; order Diptera; family Tephritidae; genus Eurosta; species Eurosta solidaginis. The sequence continues at coordinate 2,823 of JARSSU010008047.1, forward strand.
CAAAACAAAATACAATTTTTCAAATTTAGAAAAATTAAAAAATAACAATAATTATCATTAGAAAAAAAAATTATTGTTCTGGCCTTGAGCTCGAATCGAACCTTGAATCATTTATCGATAGGCCGATAAAAACAAAAATAATTTATTAATTTTATTTTATTACCGCAGTATATGCACTATTTGTGTTGTTTATATCATCTTTGAAGTTTATGACGTTTCTCAGCTGTTGTTGTATACGTAAGGTTTCCAGTGTTAGTCGTCTTTTTCTTTTCGCTCTATGTCAAATATTTTAGCGTTGGTGAAATCAGCTGTGCGATGGTTGCTTGTCAGGTGTTTTGCAAGTGCTGTTGTATCCTTTTTATTTTGGCGTCCATTTCATGTTCATGTAGTCTTATACCCAACGCTCTTTTGTAGTGCTTCAGGAGAACAACTATTTTACATACAACAATACTTTTTACCATCAAATTTATGGTATGCCCATGGGTTACCCATTATCCCCAACGATAGCTGATATCGTACTTGACAAAATTTTGGACGACAGCTTAGCTGAATTGAAAGCCAAAAACATACATGTCAAATACATAAAAAATATGTAGACGACATATTTGCAATAGTAAAGATAAAGGACGTGGAAGACATACTGAATACTCTAAACGCGCAGCATACCAAACTACAGTTTATGAAAGAAGAAGAGAACAATGGCAAGATTGCCTTCCTAGACGTAGAGATACATCGGAGAAATAGAAAGATTGCATTGAATTGGTATGCAAAAACTATTGCATCGGGTAGAATAATAAACTACCACTCAAACCATCCATGGAAACAAATACTGCAATTAGCCTAATTCGGAAAATGAAGATTCTAACCGACAATGAATTTACAGCAGAAAATAATGAAAAATAAGAAATATTCTTTTCAAAAATAGCTACCAGGCTGCACTCGTAAAACGGCTCATGGAAACGACAATAAATAATATTAAAAGTTGGAAAACAACGAAAATACATAGCAAGAGAATTCAACAACAAAAAAATATATTGGCGTTACATACAATCAAACACTAAAAAGAGTTATAGAAAAAGAAAACATAAGTTATGCTCTCAAACTACATAGCACGCTAAACAAAATATTTACCAAAACTAAAGATAGAATTCAAAAAGGAGATCAGAATAATGTGGTATACGAAATAAAGTGTAAGGGCAATGAAGATGATGAATGCAACAAAAGCTATGTTGGCACTACAAAAAAGAGCGTTGGGTATAAGACTACATGAACATGAAATGGACGCCAAAATTAAAAAAGGATACAACAGCACTTGCAAAACACCTGACAAGCAACAATCGCACAGCTGATTTCACCAACGCTAAAATATTGGACATAGAGTGAAAGGAAAAACGACGACTAACACTGGAAACCTTACGTATACAACAACAGCTGAGAAACGTCATAAACTTCAAAGAAGATATAAACAACACAAATAGTGCATATACTGCGGTAATAAAATAAAATTAATAAACTTGACAATCAAAATGGAAAAGAACTGTGATATATTTTTAAATTAATGTTTAATGTACTGGTGTTAGAAATTTTATATGTATTAATGTTTTTGTGATGTTCGAAAATCATGTACAAAGTAAGGAAAACTTACAGATTTTGCTATATATTTTTGCAAATACCATTACATGGTGAGTCAAAACGCAATGAAAAAATATTATATTGAGAGAAAATTATTAAGTGTGTTTATAACTAATTGCTATTTTCATGTTTATTGTTAATAAAAATAGAATACCCTGAGGATGGCGCTGTCGCGTCGAAACGCGTAGGTATGAAAAAACAATAAATTTTTGTTTTATTACCAAAAAGCCGCCGAAGCAGCTCTCTATGCAACAAAATAAGTTAAAAGAAATTTGGCCCAATTATACACTTGGGTCATTTTATATGAACTCATTGTTCTTTATACCTACATGACACTACTTTATTTTCGTGTATTTTTTCTTGTATTTTATCTTCAATTTTTTGTTGCACTCCCTCCTATACGGTTTCAGTACTGGTGTAAGTGTGTAAACTATATTTCAAAAAACTAACGAAATACAAGGAAAATACAATCTAGTTCATTAAAAACAAACGAGCCAGTTTGTATTTCGATAGGTTTTTTTGACATCCGGCCATTTTTTCTTTATTTTTTTCTGACACATGGAAGTTTTGTTTTTAGTTTGAAAATTTGGTGCATAAAAACACAATTAACATCAACTTTCTTGTGAAATAAGTGAACCATTAGAGACCGAAATAATTTTCGTGTGTTATTTGCATTGTTTTTATTGTTAAAAGTGTTAATGTAAAAATTAAATGTAAAACATAAACAAAAACATGTCAAACTCAATAATTTTGTGGGAATAGTGGTCTCGCTTTTTCATGATAGAAATTGTTTTTGTGTTTTGAAGTTCCGATAAAGTTTCGTCAGTTTTTTTAGCTTGGAATCCAAGCAAAAATAAAGCAGTGTCATATATGCTTTACTAATTTTTTGAAAAATTTATGCAAAATGAGCATTCAAATTTTTATATAACGTTTCTTTTAGTACTATGTTTTAATAACTTGGTGAATTTGGAGATGCAAAGTCCATATTAAGCTGACATCGAAAACGACTGTTTTTTAAATAACTTTTGAATGAGTGGAAAGAGTTAAATTTCGCAGTTGGATTCTTATAACTACCAGTGATGCGCATCCGTTAATACCCCTTTCGACCATATCAGACCAATTTTCGACATGAACAATAAATGGTGACAGTCTTAAACGAGGAGAAAACATAGTAACGCGCCGAACGCCGCCGCCGCCGCGCCGATATTTTCGACAATCGGCGGCGGCGTGCGAAAAATGACGAAAATCGGCGGCGGCAGCGGCGTTTATCGGGGGCGTATATCTCTAGTGGCTACGAGTACATCCTTGCTGAGCATATGCTCGAATCAAATTTGCATTAGAACGCTTCGTCATCGTGTATAAAATCCTTTGAAAATTTGTTGCTATAGCAAACTTCTAGCCAATGCGCACAAACATTATAACACAACACTTCTATTTATTTCCCTTTATTGCTGCAATTACACTATGTTACAACGCTGCTCCCCACAGCTCTTATTGGTTTGATTCTTTGTGCTATGCAGCGCGCTTTCGTACAACTTTTCTAAAGCATTCTAACCACACTTTCGTGGTACCGAAGCGAATTGAACCAAAAAAAAACAAACACTTTGTGTTTCAAGCATTGTTGCCAGGCACTTACTTACATATTGTCATTGTTTATTTCTTTTGTTTTTATTGGTATTTTGTTATAGCAATGTGTGTAGTAGAGGTTTACGCCGATCACTTTATCGGCGGCGGCGACGTAGGCTCTATTTTACCGGCGTACGTCGGTGTTCTTACTTTAAAAAGCTTGATTTTTATACTCAGCTGAGCAGAGCTCACAGAATATATTAACTTTGTTCGCATAACGGTAACCCGTAACGGCATAAACTAATCGAGATAGGTATAGACTTCTATATATCAAAATGATCTGGTTGAAAAAATAAATTCATTTAGCCATGTCCGTCCGTCTGTAAACACGATAACTTGAGTCAATTTTGAGGTATCTTGATAAAATTTGGTATGTAGATTCCTGGGCGCTCATCTCAGATCGCTATTTAAAATGAACGAAATCGAAACAACCACGCCCACTTTTTCGATATCGAAAATTTCGAAAAACCGAAAAAAGTGCAATAATTCATTACCAAAGGCAGATAAAGCAATGAAACTTGGTGTGTGAGTTGAACTTATGACGCAGAATAGAAAATTAGTAAAATTTTGGACAATGGGCGTGGCACCGCCCACTTTTAAAAGAAGGTAATTTAAAAGTTTTGCAAGCTGTAATTTGGCAGTCGTTGAAGATATCATGATGAAATTTGGCAGGAACGTTACTCCTATTACTATATATATGCTTAATGAAAATTAGCAAAATCGGAGAACGACCACGCCCACTTTTAAAAAAAAATTTTTTTAAGTAAAATTTTAACAAAAAATATAATATCTATACAGTATATAAGTAAATTATGTCAACATTCAACTCCAATAATGATATGGTGCAACAAAATACAAAAATAAAAGAAAATTTCAAAATGGGCGTGGCTCCGCCCTTTTTCATTTAATTTGTCTAGGACACTTTTAATGCCATAAGTCGAACAAAAATTTACCAATCCTTTTGAAATTTGGTGGGGGCATAGATTTTATGACGTTAACTGTTTTCTATGAAAATGGGCGAAATCGGTTGAAGCCACGCCCAGTTTTTATACACAGTCGTCCGTCTGTCCTTCCGCATGGCCGTTAACACGATAACTTGCGCAAAAAACGATATATCTTAACTAAACTTAGTTCATGTACTTATCTGAACTCACTTTATCTTGGTATCAAAAATGAACGAAATCCGACTATGACCACGCCCACTTTTTCGATATCGAAAATTACGAAAAATGAAAAAAATGCCATAATTCTATACCAAATACGAAAAAAGGGATGAAACATGGTAAGGTAATTGGATTGGTTTATTGACGCGAAATATAACTTTAGAAAAAACTTTGTAAAATGGTTGTGACACCTACCATATTAAGTAGAAGAAAATGAAAATGTTCTGCAGGGCGAAATAAAAAACTCTTGAAATGTTGGTAGGTATTACATATATAAATAAATTAGCGGTATCCTACAGATGATGTTCTGGGTCACCCTGGTCCACATTTTGGTCGATATCTGGAAAACGCCCTCACATATACAACTACCACCACTCCCTTTTAAAACTCCCATTAATACCTTTAATTTGTACCAATATCGTACAACACATTCTAGAGTCACCCCTGGTCCACCTTTATGGCGATATCTCGAAAAGGCGTCCACCTCTTGAACTAAGTCCCACGCCCTTTTAAAATACTCATTAACGCCTTTCATTTGATACCCATATCGTACAAACATATTCTAGAGTCACCCCTGGTCCACCTTTATGGCGATATCTCGAAAAGGCGACCACCTATACAACTACCACCACTCCCTTTTAAAACCCGCATTAATACCTTTAGTTTGATACCCATATCGTACAAACACATTTTAGAGTCACCACGGCGTCCACCTATAGAACTAAGGCCCACTCCCTTTTAAAATACTCATTAACACCTTTCGTTTGATACCCATATTGTACAAACAAATTCTAGGGTCACCCCTGGTCCACCTTTATGGAGAAACGGCGAAACGGCGTCCACCTATGGAACTAAGGAATTACTCCCTTTTAAAATACTCATTAACACCTTTCATTTGATACCCATATCGTACAAACAAATTCTAGAGTCACCCCTGGTCCACCTTTATGGAGATATCCCTAAATGGCGTCCACCTATAGAACTATGGCCTATTCCTTCATAAAATACTCTTTAATGCCTTTCATTTGATATACATGTCACACAAACACATTCCAGGGTTTCCCTCGGTTCATTTTCCTACATGGTTATTTTCCATTATGTTGTCACCATAGCTCTCAACTGAGTATGTAATGTTCGGTTATACCCGAACTTAACCTTCCTTACTTCACTCTTCACTATAATATTAAAACGAAATGCAGATTTTCGTTGCGTTTGAAATTCAGCTTAAAAATTGCACATGGAACAACTAAAGACTCTCGTATATCCTATATTAAAAAAAATGTCATAGTACCTCTAAATCGCGGGCCCCCTCAGAAACCCGCCTCCCCCCTCTCGGCGGGCCTGGTGTTGTGCTATACTTGATATCATTCGCTATAATATTTTTTATTGATAAGCAGGTTTAATTAAACACCAAGAAATTACACGGAAGTATATCCGCACCACCTGAAAATATGAGTGCCACTGCGTATACGTAACATTTTAATATTACGTATAAAAAAAATAAAAATAAAAACTGAGATATAACCTATCCTATATATCGACTATAAGCTGAGATATAACCTATCCTATATTTCAAATTAGATCAAACTACATACGGGATACAGAACAAATTCAAAATCGGTTCAGTAGTTTAGGAGACCATTGGCCTCAAACCTGTGACACGTGTTTTTTATATAATAAGATTTTTAAAAGGGTCGTGGACGAAAAAAATTAGCTATGTTTTTGCAAAAAAAGAGCTTTATATCAATGGCATTTCACTTCTCAAGTGGAGTTATAACAATAAATAGGAAAAGCTTCAAATTTAAAAAAAATTATGTGACACCGCCCCTTTTACGACTAAGCAATTTTCTATGTTTTGGGAGCCATAACTCGAAGAAAAATTAACGGATCGTAATAAAAGTGGGTACACAAATTTTTTCTATAGCAGGAAATATTGCTAGAAAAAATGGACGAGATCGGTTGAAGACCACGCTCACTTTTATATAAAAGATTTTTGAAAGGGTCGTAGACGAAAATAATAAGCTATATCTTAGCGAAAAAGAGCTTTGTGTCAATAGAATTTTAATTTCTAAATTAAATTATAACATTAAATTGGAAAACACTAAAATTATTGAAAATGGGTGTGGCACCGCCCCTTTTATTACTAAGCAATTTTCTATGTTTCGGGAGCCATAACTCGAAGAAAAATTGATATATCGTAATGAAATTTTGTACATATATTTTCCTTATAGCAGAAAATATTTCTAGAAAAAATGGATGGGATCGGTTAAAGACCACGGCAACTTAGATATAAAACAAGTTTAAAAGGGTGGTATACTTAAATAATAAGCTATAACTTGGCAAAAAATAGTTTTGAATCAATGATGTTTCACTTATAAAGTTTTATTGTAAGAGGAAATGGGGAGATATTTTTTTAAGGGGCGGTGCCACGCGTTATGTAGAAAGGTAATTTATCTGAAATGAAATTGAAGCTCACGCTGAGTATACAATGTTCAATTACACCGATTACTTAGACACCTTTACTTGTTTTAAATAACTTGTGAACAGTTAGAAAAAGTTAAATTTCGCAATTAGTTTCTTATAACTGGAAGTGATGCGCATCCGTTGATACATACCACTTGCAATCATATCCGACCAATTTTCGACATGAACAATAAATGGCCTAAACAGACTTAAACGAGTAGAAAATATAGTAACGCGCTCGACTCCACCGCCGCGCCGATATATTTGACATTCGGCGGCGGCGTGCGAAAAACGACAAAAAACGGCGGCGGCGACGTCGTTTATCGGAGGGGTATATCTCTAGTGTGTAGGGTACAGTAAATTTTGTTTGCTACGCTCTCTCATTCTTTGTGCTAAACAACAAAAATTGATTTTTGATTGAAAATTGTTTACGGGTATGACCAACCATGCACTCAACAAACTGCCCAACCAACTAGCTATGTAACTGTAAATTAAAATATGTAAAAAGCAAAATAGAATAAAACAACAACAACGACAGTAAAGAAAGCGACCACCTTTTCTAATATGAAATTGATCAACATTACCATCAAAGCTATTACCACTATCATGATTAAAGTGCATGCATCAAATTTCATGGCGAAAATTTGCTGTTTCTTAAGTTTTTTTTTATTCCTGAGGAAGGAAAGACATTTTTTGAGTTTTTAACAGATATTAAAAAAGTATATTGAAGAAAATGAAGATTGAACTATCCCTTTCCTTCACATGGTAGCCAGATATGTAGGTCCAGTTGGAGAATTTCTTCATTAAGATAAAAACGAATGTTGAAAGGCAAAACTGCCTAACTGATTTCGCCCCTAATATCTCTAACTTTTCATTGGCAATATTGAAAAATTTTGACAGATGTTTAGCGACCCGAGCGTGCTTTTTAATTTCGCATAAATAAAATACATACAATTCTTTTAATCCTTCAAATAAAAAAGCTATTTTCGTCTAGGTTAATTCTTGATAAACGTATTACCGTAAATGATGTATTTTGGAAAGATTTTCCGGCATCCCTGGTCAAATTTGTCAGAACGAGGTTCAGAAAACATATTACAGATTACAACACAAAATACGAAATCCAAACATTATACGAGAGTCTAACTTCGCGAATCACATGGTCAAGAATGAGTGTTACCCAGCAAACATCAATAAAACAATTAGGGTTCTTCATATACAAGAAAAAGGCCGACGTCTACACGTACTCGAAAACATGGAAATCTACAAACAGAAAACATTCGACGGTAGAATAATAAACGAACAATTTTTGACACAATATTCGAACCTTTAAAGCTTGTTTACAAGAAACAAATTAATCACATAGGTACAACAGACAAACACAAAACAACAAATAAACCCAAAACAATTAACGCACCAAAACAACAAACTCACAAAGAAGGTCAAGCGACTAAAATTACGGATTTTTACCTGCCTCAGTCAGCCACACAAATCGATCAGTAGAAACCACCCTCAGTTCTGAATGAACACACAGCACATACACATAACTAAATATACACAAGCACAAGAGCTGTTACTAGAGCTGAAAAAATCGCAAGATGAGAAAACAAGTGCGTACCAAGCAGAAATTGAAGCGGTACTAAAGGACTCGGCTAAAGTTATAACAAAGTCCCAAATGGTCACACTACAATGCAGAGATCTCGATGAGATTACTACGCCTGAGGAGATTTGCAACGCCCTCCACCAGCAATGCAACATCAAACTTCCAGATGTGGCTGCCATAAAAAGCATACGCACAGGGTACAGTGGCACGAAGTCGGCACTTATAAGCCTTACAGCGGATGATGCCAAGGCGGTTCTTAATACGCAAAGAATCCGGGTAGGATGGGTTTCCTGCCGAATTAGAGAGCTCAAGCAAGAGAAACGCTGTTATAAGTGCTGGGGCTACGGGCATATAGCTCAGAAATGTAAGGAAACTGTAGATAGGTCTATCCTATGCAGGAAATGCGGCCAGGAAGGTCATAAGGCGGCAAGTTGCGTAAACGCACCGAAATGCGCGCTATGTGGGGGACAACCTTCAGCAGGCAGTTTTAAATGCCCACAACGAGAGGGCAGCAAAATGACTGTCTCATGAAGGTATTGCAGCTCAATTTAAACCATTGCGAGGCAGCCCAAGAGCTATTATCGCAAACAGTGTACGAAGGAGGATATGACATAGTGGTACTCTCTGAACAATACAAAAATCGCCAGGAACAGGATTGGCACTCAGATTCAGCAGGGAAAACCTCAATTTGGCACCAGGGATTTTCTCCCACAGGAAAATATGACGCCAACGGTAGCAGGATTCACGTGGGCAAAAATCAACGGTATATACGTCTTCAGTTGCTATGCCCCTCCGAGCATGAGCATCGCAGAGTTCGAAGACATGATATACGGGATCACCATTGAAACACGAGGTAAACACCCTCTTTTAGTGTGTGGAGACTTTAATGCATGGTCATCTGTGTGGGGAAGTAGACAAACCAACGAAAGAGGGAGAGTTCTTCTCGGAAGCCTTACTTCTTTGAGGCTAGAACTCCTAAATGAACCAGGGATATATACCTTCGATACAGGTACCAGACGATCCATTATAGATCTCACCTTCGCTAGCAGCGAAATAGCAAGACGAGCAAAATGTTTCATAAGCAACGTCTACACACACAGCGACCATAAACCTATTTTCGTAGAGCTGCTCGAAACTCCACGAAGGATAGCAGCAAGACATCGACAAAGTAGGAAATGGAAACAGCACCTTTTCGACCCACAAATATTTGACATTATCTGGAAGGACGCCATAGTACGAGAATCGCATACGGAAGACCAGCCGGTTCAAATCACTAAGTTGCTATGTATGGCATGTGATGCTGCCATGCCCAGAAGTCGCGGAAAAGCACAGCGCACTCCAGTATATTGGTGGAATGACGAAATTGCGGAAGAGCGTAGAAAATGTCACAAAGCACGAAGAATAGCGCAGAGGGCACGCTCATCACCACGATATGCGGAGTTACACAGCACATTTTTCGCACAAAGAAAGGCACTTAAAAATGCCATAAAAAAGAGCAAGAAGTTATGCTTTGTCGACCTAGATCCTTGGGGATCAGCCTACAGAACTGTGATGGCCAAAGTTAAAGGACCGATATCACAGCAACCTACGTGCCCGATACTGATGAATATTATTGTTGAAACACATTTCCCGGCGCAAGATCGCTGGACTTATCCAAGCGAGGATCTGGAAAGTACGGAAATTCCGCTAACTACAGAGCAAGAAGTGGTGGACGGTGCATAAAGAGTTGCTCATAACAAATCCCCAGGACCCGACCAAGTACCAAACATAGCTCTTAAAGCCGCGATCACAAATAAGGCTACATTATTTACTGATCTTTGTAATGCCTGTATGCAAGAAGGCGTATTCCCTCGCCCGTGGAAACGACAAAGACTTGTCCTATTGTTGAAACGTGGTAAACAGCCGGACCAACCATCCTCATATAGGCAACTTTGTATGCTGGATTCCCTAGGGCGATAATTAGTGAGTGCCTACAGCTGACTCTAGAAAGACCAGGTGGCTTATCGAATAGTCAATATGGATTTCGCAAATCAAGATCCACCGTAGATGCAATACAAACAGTCGTCAATATAGCTAGAGAAGCTATCTCTGGAGGCCAAAATAAAAGGAAGTTCTGTGCACTGATTATGTTGGACATCAAGAATGCTTTTAACACTGCGAACTGGATGCAGATAATGGCAGTGCTGCAAAGCTTCGGCACTCCAGCTTACTCACGCAGAATAATAGGTAGCTATCTTAAATACAGAGTACTTCTTTTGACACGGATCAAGGAATCTGTTCTCGGTCCAATGCTTTGGAACGTAATGTATTACGGCGTGCTAAAGATTGGTCTGCAGAAAACACGCAAATTGTTGGGTATGCTGATGATATTGCAGTGGTAGTAGTGGCCAAGAAACTGGACCTGCTTCAAGCATTATGTAATGACGCCGTAGCAAGAATAAAGGAATGGCTGACCAATACGGGACTGGAGTTCGCTAGCCAAAAGACTGAAGTGGTATTAGTAAGCTCCAAGCGGTCGGCGAACGAGTTAGTCTTAACTGTCGGGGATCATCAAATCACCTCAAAGGATTCCTTAAAATACTTAGGAGTGCAGTGGGGGAGAAAATTACCAAGTTAATGGATCACTTATGCGAATAATGCCTAACATTGGTGGTCCGAGGAAAGCTATACGTCAGCTATTGTCCACAGTAACCAGCTCAATAATACTATACGCAGCACCAGTGTGGTATGGATCTAAACAGACCCATCAAAAATATATATTAGCAGCGTACCGACTTGCTTCTTTAAGAATAGCAAGTGCTTATCGGACGGTGTCCGATGACGCGATCCTGGTTCTAACCCGGAAAATCCCAGTGGACTTAGTGGCAAGCGAAATGGCCGATCTGTATAACACTAATATGGAGCGACCATCTGAAGAAGACAAGAAAAGAGCAAGGACACAAACAATAGCTAAGTGACAAGAACGGTGGGAGGCCTCGAGTAAAGGGCGTTGGACTTTCACACTAGTTTGGAACGTAGCTCAATGGAATGAGTGGAAGCACGGCGAACTGAACTACCATCTCACGCAGATAAAAAGTGGACATGGCGGTTTCAAAGAGTATTTATGGAAGCGTAGGATAGAGGAAGATCCTCATTGCCCAATGTGTACCACGGAGTTAGAAAATGCAAAACACGTCATGTTCCACTGCCCCCGTTTCCACGAAGAAATACTCACCTTGCATGGAGTCTTTGGGGAGGAACCTACCACGAGAAATTTAGTATCACATATGTGCAACAGGAAAGATTGCTGGACTGCAGTGAGCAAATTGGCATTTATAGTAATGACACGCCTGATAGATGCTGAGAGGGAGCGCAGAGAAATGCGCATGCGAAGCAGTGGCGATTAAATGGACACTGAGAGCAAATAGCGGGAACCTGGACGCAGGGACAACAGAAGGCTCTTAAAAAATGAGAAATATGGAACGCCATCCGGAAGTAATGCGAAAGTGGTGCCGGGGTGGGCGACGGTTCCAGAACGGGGCTGTTTTTTAGTCACGGTTGCTGCGACGGCAGCAATTATGGTGCATTAGGCATTTTTCAGCCTTCCCGCACAAAAAAAGCACCACTTCTGACAATACCTGCTCATGTACCTACGAACCATAAATACAGGACAAACGACACCAACGGATCAGAACAAAAATCGACACAGATGATGGCACAACGCCGAAACCGGCTAGTCTCAAAACCAAATTTGACAAGGGATGACGGAAAATCGTTCCAATATACATCATTTATCCACCCTGTCGGAATATCAACAAAACAAAATAAGTCAGTATTGCAGTAACTAAAAAGTGAAAGATGTTCGTAATAGTGAAAATATGTTATAAAATTCATTGGTAGCCACATGGCTACATTGGGATAAAATGCTTGTTAATTTGGATAAGTTTGCAGTGCCCCTTCATGTTGAGAGACGTTTCGAATCAATTTTTTCTGAACATAATACCGAAAAAACTCCTTTGCAGTATTTTTCGTACCAAATTCTTTCCGATATCGTTTACCATAGCAATCTTTATTCCATACAAAGTTCTGTAAATACTCCACTGAATACTAATTTCGCTGAAATGTCCCATTTTACTGGAATAAATTTATTATCTAGCATAGTGCATATGCCGCAGTATCGATTGTACTGGGCTGAATCCACTAGATTTGCACCTATTGCTGATGTTATGCCCAGAATTCGATTTGATATCATATAAATGATAATGCCTTAAATCCCAATGCAGCCATATGGCTACCAATCTGTACCACCCACTGAGCCAAATGTACCAAAAAAAATATTAATACAGGGTCATTTCGCATACTATTTCTATTAAAAAAAACCATAGTTTGATTTTTTTACGGCTGCTTCTTAATTTGGGAAGGAGAAGGCTATAACGAATGGTATAGTACATATGTATGTTGACTAATGATAGAACTTTTAGCAAAAGTGTCGATGCTATTACTCATACACAGTAAAAGGCCCAAGTGTGTATTCGTAATTTTTATCCAAAAGTGAAAAAACTTTCTTTTAATATGAGATCGTATGTGTTGAACTTTAGTAGAAAACAATAAGGAAGTTGATGTTTGGACGAAGCCGAACATTATATACCCATTCCACTAGCACCATGTTCTCAATAGAGGAGGGTCTAAATTCAGGCATCTCTTACCTACGCGAAAACAAAACGAACTCCATTTTGCTAGCATTGGTAGCTAATCCGCATTATTTGGCACATCTAGACCCGCGAATATTGCTTGAAGTATTTTTTTCATTTTTGGAAATTGTTGCTGAGTTACATTATTTTTGTCTTGAAGATTTTATCTATGCTTGGATAGAATACTGCCGCCCAGTTAAATAAAATATTCAAATTATGGTACTTGGTCAAGGATGAAAATTTACATTCTTCATCCAAAAGTTCGAGATAAATAAAAGTTTAAAAGTTTTCTCAAACCCTTTATTCCTTCACTAGTTGGTGCGTAACCGCTTAGGCAGTTTTGACCGTTGCGTCACAATTCACGCCAACATTCCCTGTTTCGCCAATCGGGAGCACCAAGGGAGCTCAAGGCTTTCATCATATATCTCATCATATCTATCAGCTTATTGGAGGTTTCCAAATAGGAAGTGTGGCGATATAAACACTTTCTTGATCGTAGTGTCTTCGCCCTTACCCATAGCGTGACCTAGTCCGCAAGACCCACTTTTATGTCTCTTTATCCAATGTAGACAGAACATACGGCACGTTTGTTAAGGCCAATAAAGCCAAAGGTATCCCTTATCTGGCACGTTTGTTAAGGCCAATAAAGCTAAAGGTATCCCTTATCTGGACCTTTTTTGTTGTCGAATGGCTGGTAGAGATGTTCTTGCCATCTCCTACGGATCTGGGTATGACGCTCAACATCATTTGGCAACTCAACTCAGACATAGCAGCAAATAATCAACTCATTTTCGTGCTAGCGACGAAAAGATGAGGCGTGTCGATTGCCTTGTCATGAGTTTTCTCCAAAATTTGGCAATTAGTGAAGATCTGGTCGATATTATATTTGTAAAGTTTCGAATTCAGACAGTCAGCCTGAAAATCTCTTGCTTATAGATTGAGAAGCTTCTTATGACAGTATAGCACTGCGTATCCGCTTATTTCAAAACCACTTAGAGTTCAGGAAGGAACTTTGTGAATAATGAATTAAAAAAGAATTTACACTAGATGTCCTTGGGATCTTCCTTAAAATTGGGTCTTTGTATGAACAAGAAAAGTCTAGATGTGCGAAGTGAGTGCATTCTTCGTGTATACTAATCCATGGCCATATCCCAACGTAGACTACTTTATTTGCTTTCGCTTCAATTTTTTATTTAATTCTTTTATATTAAAGCGGGGTCCTTTCGTACGAGTTTCCTTTAATTGCCTGCCACCTTAAATTTACTTACGACGTTTTTCGCATCATACCCTTCTTCTTTTTCCTTGGCTAATTACTTTCGTCTTCAATTAACGCTCTAAGCTCATAATAAACCTATCAACGCTAAGCAAATATTGAATGGTAACACATGCAAAACATTATTGGGAACACCTAAGCTTCCCCACCCACTGCTACCATGCACAGCAATGCAACTAATATACATACTTACATACAGTCAAACAAAATCACATAAACTAATGTCCGCAACTAGTAAGTAGGACAGTGAGTGTTGACTACAGCGACAGGCCAACATTTGTCATCTTCGACACTGATTTGCATGCAGGATACATACCAATAAGTATAAGTAGGAACTACAAGAACTCGCCTAACGCCCAACCAACTGAGCCGCCAATAAAACCCAACATATGAAACAGTCAATCGCTCTGTCAGCAAGCCATAGCCAACCAACGCATCCCCTTACCCATCAATTACATTTGCATATGGAAATACATACGTGCATATATGCCTGTATGTTTGCATAATGGACATGCATGAATTCGTTTATATGTTGCAAGTATATGTGTGTAGTATGTAGGTTCATATGAAGGTTTTGGCGCTTTTCGTAGAAATATGTTAACTAGGTCAGTCCCGTCGTTCCGCGATGACAGCAATTTTTTCGTATTCGCTTGAATGCCCAAAAACAACCCCCAAACCCGAGTGTGCCCTTTAAGCTACATACATACAGTAAGTTGGTCTTGTGAATTCGCTTTAAGAGCAAGCAGCTAATCGAAAATGCCACAACAAATTTTCTAAAGTATGAAGGGTAGAAAAGTGTGGTGAAATTGGTGGAAACGGAATCCACTTTAAAATAGAGGAAAATTTACCGCTGATATTTTACTTTCATTTTCGGAGTTTTATTTCACGGCAACAAAAATGTTGCTAGCATACCGGAAGATACATAATGTTGATTACGTGGGTTGCATGTTGTATGAGGGGTAGAAAAGTGTGGTGAAAACGGTGGAAATCGAACTCGCTTCGAAGTAGGGGAACAATTGCCGCCGCTTTTTCGTTTACGGGATTTTATTTCGTCGCAACAACTCATCGGCACAAACGCAAATGCTCACCACGTCTAATAGGAAAGTTCTGATATCAACACTCTTGGTTAGCCACTTTTTGACTACCTCTAAGCAGATAACCTGGTAGTTGGCAATGTAGGTAATGAACCTACTTGCATTACTAACAAGTCCGAGTGTCTAAGTTCGGCTGTAAACGAACATTATATACTCGGCGTGAGGTATATAATCCTACTGAGGCTTTGTTTTTTGAGGCTCTTGAAATGTTGTGTATCGCTTGATCGAAATAGTGGCGTGGCAAAAAAAATGTCTCCCGATTTCCTCTTACAATGAGCTTCGAAAGAGATGCAGGGATGCAGAAATGGCATAACATACTACAAACGTGTATACGGATGGTTCCAAATTAATGGAAAGGGTTGGGTCTGCTGTTTACTGTGTCGGCCCAGAAATAAGTAGATCCTGCAGGCTGCCAGATTACTGCAGCGTTTTTCAGGCGGAAATTATAGCTGTGAAGAAAGCAGCAGAAATTCTGGAGGAAGCTTAAGCAGCAGCCGCGTCAATTTATATATTGATAGTCTGGCTGCGATTAAGGCAATAATTTAACACAGTACTTCATCAAGAAGTGTTCTGGACTCCAGCGGGTTAAGTGGCCTAGAATATATCCGCGGTAGGTATGCCTGTCGTAAGAGGCGACTAAAATACCAAACTGGTTCAAGGGGTTGTGTAGCGAACCCCCTCTCAAGGGGTTTCCAGCGCAATATATAGCTTCTCCAACCCAATTGTCAACCTCACCTACCCGTGGCGAATCTTGTTTCATCAACAGCCGAGGCTCTGGCGACCTCGAACTCTTGATGGATACAGGGGGTGGGAGGGCGGTATGGCCTAGAAGGTTTCATGTGGTCATGCCAAATCGTTCCCGAGATGGTCAGGCTCAAAAGGAGACAGTAGTTGCATATGATCTATCAAGCAGGAAAAGCGTGAACAAAAGCGCGGGGCTGCAAAATTTCTAAGGTCATGTGCAAAGCCTACGATATTAGACTCACAAAGTGGCTCATATCTCTGAAGAGAGAAAACTTAAGGCTCACGATGGGAATCCTGACTGGACACTACCTTCTGTCGTGACATGCTCATAAGATAGGCCTCGTCAGTAACAGCAAGTGTAGGAAGTGTGAGCTGCAGGAAGAAACGGTTGAGCACGTTCTGTGTTTGTGTCCTGCGCTCGTCAGGTCAAGGCTCCAGCTATTAGGGGCGGTAGATTTGCCAGATCTAGAGGCAGCAATTCAGCTGGGTCCTAGAAAACTGCTAGTATTTGCCAAGAGAACGGAGTTATTATATAACATATGTCCTGACACCTGATTGGGGTTCTTCCCGTTTGGTCGTCAAACAAATTCTGTTAACACTATGGATACATTCAGTTTATGTGAGGGCTTTATTGACCGGCCAGTTCAACCTAACCTAACCTCCTATAATAAAACATTGTAAGTGAAATATCATTGATACAAAACTATGTTTCGCTAAAATATAGCGTATTTTATTAGTCCACAGCCCTTTTTAAAATCCTTTATACAAAAGTGGGTGTGGTCTTTAACCGATGTCGTCCATTTTTTCAAGAAATATTTCCTGTTAAAAGAAAAAATATGTGTATGCAATCTTATTACGATCCATTAATTTTTCTTCGGGTTACTGCTCCCAAAACATAGAATGTTGTTTAGCCATAAAAGGGGGGTGCCACGCCCATTTTCAAAAATTTCAACTTTTTTCTATTTCTTGTTATAATTCCACTTCGGAAAAGAAGTTATATTGATATAAAGCTCTTTTTTGCTAAGATATAGCTTACTTTATTCGTCCACGAGCATTTTAAAAATCTTGTATGTAAAGGTGGGTGTGGTCCTTAACCGATTTCGTTAATTTTTCTTCGAAGGATTGCTTATATACTTATTATAGTAAAGAAAACTTCTCTGTCGAATTTTGTGATAGGTTTTAAAGGATTTTGATTTATGATTAGTAATATTTGTCAACTTGATTTTATTACATGTGTGAGGTGCCACACCCTTTTTCAAAAATTTTATCTAAAGTCTAAATATCAGTTCACGCATCAAATTTCAACATTATAGGTGTATTTTTTACTTCATAATCAGGTTTTTTGTGTTTTCCAAAATCTTAGGTTTATAAAAATGGGTGTAACCACGCTCGTTTTAAACAGCGATGAGAGATGAATGCCAAGGAACCCATAGTTATATATATGAAACAGCAAGTACGAGTTGACCCCGTTTTATGTACATTCGACTAGATCATCGTATTGACTTATGTCGCTACTGTATATGGACTGCTAAGCGCATAACTTTATCTACACTTACGAAATTGTTGTGCATAAAATTAGTTCTAAAAAGTGTGTGTCTCCACTACTCTCCGCTTTTAATTTTCTTAGTTTACGTTATACACTATGACTGAAGGGTTTGTGTCTCCACTATCTCTCCATACACTACTTCTATGTGTAATTCTTCATGACCGTTTCCTTTTTAAAGCGTTTTCTTTTTCTGGCAAAAGTGTTACGCTTTTTGTACGCCGCGCAAGGGTTGTAAATATATTTTGTTCTGTTCTAAAAAGCAGGTAACGCCTTTACGGCGTATTTCGTTCTTTTGTGAAAATTGTTGCCTGATCGCACGCAAAAGCGTTACTTTGACCCTGCATAAATGGCGGTGTGGCAGTGCAACTCCGCTAAACCAGCTGATCGTAACAATTTCAGCCCAATTCTAAACAAAAATTCCGTGCGAGTTTTTTCCCATCTCCCATTCCTCGTATTCTACATAAAAATTCCTTGTGCGTTTTTTCATTTCTCCCTTTCCTCCTATTCTGAACAATGTTCGAAAAAGCGGAAACCGGTTATGGGAGAAAACTAGGTATTATGAATTTGAGTGAGAGGGAGGTTTCTCTGCCATTTTTATGAATTTTTCACTCGTTAAATTAAAGGGAATACATCAAAATATGACACTTATTTGTACAAAGTTTGTGCTAAAATATGTACATTCTACCACAATATTCTTTAATTTAAGTCGAAAAGTATATCATAAGCAACGGAAGAGTTTCTGGTATATTTGATGCAGCCATCCAAAAATTGCGCAAGGATATTTTAAGAAGGCTTAAATAGATTTGGCATATGACGAATTCAACTCGTCTTCTTCTTATTATGCTCCTCTGTTGATGTTGCTGTGCCACCAATTCATTACTCATTTCAGTGAATACCACATGAAATGCAATACTGTGCATTTTTATTTAAACGGTTTTATTTAGCTTGACTTGACAGGCAGTCCGTACGGTCGCATGCACGGCCGTTGTGAACGAATTTTGTAATTGAAATTTAAGTAACTTCCCGATAAGCTACAAGCTTGAAACTTGGAATATAGTTCAGAACCCGATGACAATGCAATAATAAGAAAAAAATCGCCGCTAGCGGCGCTAGAATCGAGATATTCACAAAAATCGTATTTGTGACCCGATTTGGCTCATATTTGGAACACATAATACATACAAGAATAGAAAGTGACCTATGAAAAAATCGCCGCTAGGTGGCGCAAGGAACGAGATATTCACAAAAATCGTATTTGTGACCCGATTTGGCTCATATTTCGAACACATAATACATACATGAATAGAAAGCGACCTATGATGTCCGATTTGGCTCATATTTGGAACAAATATTACATACAGTCCGGTAGAAGTGACATCAAAATATTTTGGAGTTCGAGGAGGGACAAGCATACGTGGCGCAAAGTCGAGTAAAATCTTTGGAAAGATTATGTATTGACGACTTAGATTGTAACAAATTGTCAGGAAAGAGTCCTTGTAATAATGAGTCACTAAATGAACTATATAGAATGAGAAATAATAGGCAACTAAATTAAGACTAAAAACTTGAAAATAAAATAATTTAAAAAAAATTTTTAAGTGATACGGTTTTATTGAAAACAATACTTACATGAAGTAATACTAATACTAAAAGCTAGAAAATAATTAGGCAGGTCCTAGGTACTAGTCATCACACTCATCATCAATCTAGGGCGTTGATCAGACAATTAAATAAAAGCGTTGGACCCGTCAAATTTCTATTGAGAGTCATATATAAGACCAACTGAACCTTAATTAGTTTATGCTACGCCTCCCATTTTTAGAAATTTCACGCGCCCAAGGCTTTTATTTAATTGTTTGATCACGCCCCAGATTGATGAGGAGTGTGATGACTAGTACCTAGGACCTGCCTAATTATTTTCTAGCTTTTAGTATTATTATTACTTCATGTAAGTATTGTTTTCAATAAAACCGTTTTAACTTAAACATTTTTTTAAATTATTTTATTTATATTTTATTTCTTAACTTCAAACGAATTCGCAACAATTATTTAACTTTTAAATTTTTTAAACAAAATAAGAAATGCGTAACGAAATTTCAATTGACAAAATAGCTGACTTCGGAAATTCGAAATTCCTATTCCCCAATTATTGTTCTCCCTAGGAGAAAAAATTTGGAGGAATTTTTCCGCGGGAATAAAAAATCCTCGAGAACAAAATTCCGCGGAAATATTTAGAATTGGGCTGTTTATTTTCGTTACTTCACATATTTTTAGCGAAGAAAATTGAAATGAAGGAAATATTTGCTAATGAATTTTTATTATCATTGACAGCGCGTTTGTGGAAAATCAGCTAAAACACGGGGTAGCCATTTATGTTCTTTGCATGCACTATAAATGTTCAAATTTCTGGGTTAGGAGTAACTCTATTAAGGCTTTACCATTTACTTAGGCAACAATTTATTTCAGAAAAGAAAACGCTACTAGTTTCAAAAATATATTTATATACATACATGTAAAGAAAATATGGCTATTACGTAATCTAATGATTCGCTTTTTTTCTTACAACAACTCGCCTGGGCTTAAAACCTTTCATCTTTCGTCGGGTTTTTCGTAAAGTTTTTGTGGCCACTTATTTTTGTTGTGCTTATGCTCTTCTCGCTCAGCCTTTCTTCTTCTACTTTTTTCGCTCTGAAAAGTCTTAAACTCTTTCTAGTATTAACACATTTTTATTGCATTGATCTCATCATAAATACGTAATATTTACTAAGTATTTTTCTGTGTTATTAAGTCATAACTATTTTGTTCCGCTGATGGAAATACGCGCTCGCGGTTTTTTTTTAGTTAATATCATACAACGTTGTTTACTTTTTATTATGTAAATACATTAAGGAACAGCGTAAAACACTTTCGCCGTTCTTAACTGAAATAGACTATAGCATATAAGTAAATAACCGCATATCTTAGCTTATAAAGTGGTTACTCATTTTCTTGGTAACAAAATAATAAAAGTTTACGCATCAACTCTTACGAGCAGAAAGAGTAAAAATTTCACATAAGTGAACGAGCCAACACTAAAGATTTAAAACTATTATTTTTTTTATACTTTTTAAAGTGTGCGTCCATGTTCATATGTAGATATGTGATCCATACAATATATATGTATATTAGGGTGGGTTTATTCATGGGGGCGGATTTCACATATTTCCTAGCAGATTCAGATTTCGATTCTCGATTTTCGATTATATACATCTTTTACCATCAAAATTTCGGTTTTAGCTTTTACAATTTTCTCTAGTCTTTGTTTCTCCGATTTATAGGAATATATAAAATAAGAGTTGAATGAATTGAATAACCCAAGTACGAAAACGCCTGCTTGATAATTTGAAATCCCTATAAGACACTTTTTTCTGCTTCTTTTGCAATGCTGGACAGATTTATAAAAGAGTTCTTATAGCGTGCATGCAACTGTGTTAATGTGCTGAAGACGTTACTATCCCCTTCCTTCGTGAAGGAATCCAACCAATCGACGTTAAACCAGCCCTGCTTTAATGCCAACTTCACTAATGCCAAAGACACTAAACTTTAAAAGTAGTACATTTATGATGATGTGAGTGAATGATTTTGTTTCAAGGCCCTTCGAGCGCAAAAAACTCAACTGTGCAGTGATAAATACTTTCATTGCAATACATCAAATAAATTAAATATACGAACCCAAACTGACACTTGTACAAGCTATCATGCCTGGAGCACAGAAAATACACAAACGGAAGTATAACTATCAACGACCAAATCGTGGACTTGGGCACATAAAAAAGTGTTGCTACATTATGGACATTACACGAACAGAGCTAATAATAACCACGGTAAACTATGGGCTAACTCCCGACCTTTCAACTAGATATAGAGATATTGCTTAGGAAAACTTTTTTCTAAAGCCTTTTCATGATTTTCTTTCCGGGACTTGGATCCAGAATGTTCGGTGTGATAGGCGAACACGCTACGTCCATACAACGCCGGACAAAGCAATAACAAGTAAGGAAGTCTAAGTTCGGGTGAAGCCGAACATACCCAGCTGTACACTTGAACTGCTGTTGTTGTTTGTTTTGTGTGCTTAATAGTGTTACAAGGCTGCGCAATAATACATATACATATGGTTCTATTCTGAACTAATTTTTCTTCGAATTATGGCTCCCGAAACATAAAAAATTGTTTAGTCAGCCCATTTTTTTAAATTTGAAGTTTTCCTATTTATTGTTATTAATCCACTTGGGAAATGAAATATCATTGATATAAAGCTCTTTTTTGCAAAGATTTAGCTTATTTTTTCATCACAACCCTTTTAAAAATCTTTTATATAAAAGTGGGCGTGGTCCTTCACTGATTTCGCAAATTTTTCTTCAAAGCATTCCTTATAGTAAAGGCAACCTCTGTGCCGAATTTTGTTACGATAGGTTTAACGATTTTTGATTTATGATTAATAATATTTGTAAAATTGATTTTATCACAAGTGGGTGCCACGCCCATTTTAAAAATTTTTTTCATATTTTTATCAAGAGCCTCAATATCAGTCCACATATCAAATTTCAACATTCTAGGTGTATTATTTCCTAAATAATAAGGTTTTTTGTGTTTTCCAAAATGTTTTATATATAAAAAGTGGGCGTGGTTATCATTCGATTTCGCTCATTTTCAATACCAATCTATTCTGGGTCCAGATAAGCTCGTGTACCAAATTTGGTGAAGATATCTCAATATTTACTCAAGTTATCGTGTTAAGGGACAGACGGACGGACGGACGGGCATGGCTCAAGCAAATTTTTTTTCGATACTGATGATTTTGATATATGGAACTCTATATCTATCTCGATCCCCTTATACCTGTACAATAACCGTTATCCAATCAAAGTTATAATACCCTATGTACAAGTACAGCTGGGTATAATAAAAGGTAATAATAATAAGGGATCATGAATCGACAACTAATTTATTTTACTTATTAAAAGTTAAGGTAAGGTATAAGGTTGGACTAACGGCAAATTAACCGAAGTGGTACTTATAATATCCCGAAAACTGTTGCGATCTCTATCTTGAAAACAATCCAGAATTAACCTCGAGAGTATACCAAAAACTATTCCAAAAAAACATAGTCCTGGAATAGTCACGCATTCATCACAAAACTCATGAAATTATCTGAAAACCCCAGTAGTCACGAATACAAACCGGAAACGATACCAATATATTCTGGGAACTATCCTGAAAATAATTCCAATCTAAACGCAACAGTCCCGAACATCATCTGTCGGGTACCGCTAATTTATTTATATATGTAATAATACCACGAACAGTATTCCTGCCATGATTCCAAGGGCTTTTGATTTCGCCCTGCAGAACTTTTTCATTTTCTTCTACTTAATATGGGAGGTGTCACAACCATTTTACAAAGTTTTTTCTAAAGTTATATTTTGCGTCAAAAAAACCAATCCAATCATCATGTTTCATCCGTTTTTTTCGTATTTGGTATAGAATTATGGCATTTTTTCATTTTTCGAAATTTTCGATATCGAAAAAGTGGGCGTGGTCATAGTCGGATTTCGCCCATTTTTAATACCAAGATAAGGTGAGTTCAGGTAAATACGTGAACTAAGTTTAGTAAAGATATCGATTTTTGCTCAATTATCGTGTAAACGGCCCAGCGGAAGGACAGACGGTCGACTGTGTATAAAACTGGGCGTGGCTTCAACCAATTTCGCCCATTTCCACAGAAAACAGTTATCGTCATAAAAGTTATGCACACACCAAATTTCACAAGGATTGGTAAATTTTTGTTCGACTTATGGCATTAAAAGTATGCTAGACAAATTAAAAACAAGTAAGGACGGGACTGTCGTCGGCTGTGCCGAAGACTTCATACCTTTCATGAATGGGGCTGAAAAATAGACTTATCCCATTCGTAATCTCCAAATAATGCGCTGTATAAAATAAGAAATATATAGTGAACAGATGTACATACCTAAACGATTTTAAGATAAATATAAAAAAATGGCAAAAAGCCACCCTTATCTGAACGATCGGTTGTATGGGATAAATATTATATATAGCTCCGATCGAAATGCTTTTTACAGGAAAACTTCTATGATATATTAGAATATGTACTGCCAAGTTTTCACGTCTTTATATTGGAAACTAAGGGAGAAATGGCCAAAAATCTTTCTATCTGAACGATCGGTTGTATGGGATATAACTACATATAGCTCCGATCAAAGTGATTTTTTCAGAAGTCTTCTATGATATATTAGAATATATATCACCGAGTTTCACGTTTATACTTTCTAAATTGCGGCAGAAATGACCAAAATCGTCTTATCTGAACGATCGGTTGTATGGGAGATATATGCTAGAGTAGTCCGATCCTACCGGATCCGACAAATGTCTAATATAATACAAAAATACATCCCTGTGCCAAATTTCATTGTGATATCTTGAGGGACTAGTTTGCGTTCAAACAGACAGACGACGACGACGGACATGGCTATATCAACTCAGTTCGTCGCCTTATCAATTCGGTATACTTAATGGTGAGCCTATCTTCTATATTTCTCAATGTTACAAACATCGGACCAAAGTTAATATACCATTTCATTTCATGAAAGGTGTAAAAATGGTGGAGCCACGCCCATCTTGAAATTTTCTTTTATTTTTGTATTTTGGTGTACCATATCATTACTGGAGTTGGATGTTGACATAATTTACTTATATACTGTAAAAATACTCAAATTTTTGCTAAAATTTTACTTAAATTTTTTTTTAAGTGGGCGTGTTCGTTCCGATTCAGCTAATTTCTCTTACAGCTTGCAAAACCTTTAAATGACCTTCTTTTAAAAGTGGGCGGTGCCACGCCGTCATAAGGTCAACCCACCTACCAAGTTTCATCGCTTTATCCGTCTTTGGTAATGAATTATCGCACTATTTCGGTTTCGAAAAAGTGGGCGTGGTTATAGTCCGATTTCGTTCATTTTAAATCGCGATCTGAGATGAGTGCTCAAGAACTTACATACCAAATTTCATTAAGATACCTCAAAATTTACTCAAGTTATCGTGTTCACGGACAGACGGACGGACGAGTCGACGGACGGACATGGCTAAATGAATTTCTTTTTTCGCCCAGATCATTTTGATATATAGAAGTCTATATCTATCTCGATTAGTTTACGCCGTTACGGATTACCGTTATGCGAACAAAGTTAATATACTCTGTGAGCTCTGCTCAACTGAGTATACAAATATGCCGCAATCATTTTAAGCTCAACCTTATGCCAAATAAAGATTCCACCACACCATAACATAACCCAGGTCTGCCACCATGGTCTTATTGAAGGACTTGTTCTTTGAACCTATTGGGCATAATCATAGTCCTAAGTTCAATCCAACTTTATCTAGTGTGGCACTAATAATTCCGAAAATTTCTAAAAAAAAATTCAAAAGTGAAACTTAGTTTTGGTCTGACATGTTTTAGCAATAGCTTTATTAGCAGCAAAAAAACTGACAGTAACTCGACTACGATTAAGAAAAAGTACACATTTATGTGTAGCAGTACCTGCCCTGCAAAAAATCGTGCGAATAATCCGTAAGGAGAGTGCGGTTGATCTCTTTCGCATACCTGGGAGTATAATTGATCTGATTTAGTTCCCTTTCGGGTACAATTGGAATCACTCAGATTAAAATTTATGTATCGGGTTTAAAGAAACAGTAAAGAGGTGGCGAAATCTTTAAAATTAAAATAAAGTATTAGAACCCTATGTTCCATTATCGCAGAATTCGTTTTAGTCTTATTTTTCTACAATTCCATAACGAAAAGAAATAAGTATGTGTATTAGAGCTTAAACGAATTGTAAAATCGGTTAGAATTCTCGTACAGCAAGAAAGAGGACTTGCCCGATAGTACCCGAAGGCGGAGAAAGAGAGCCTGTACTGCTGTACCCGTAGGGGTACGAGAGGATCTGCCCGACAGTACCCGAAGGAATACAAAGAGGACCTGTCCCACACTACCTGTAAGGCATTAAGAAGAGTAGAAGAAGGAATAGTCTGACACTATCCGTCAGCGCCCCGTACTAAGTTCTTCGATCAGTGACTGAAAGGTGATTTTTTCAGGCGCCAGGTTATGACACAGAATACCCACCGAGATGTTCGAACACGTTGGCGAAGAGTTGTAAAGATCATGCATGAACTCCTATGTAAAATATGGTTGTATTAGTGCATGCCTCCAAATTGGAATTTAAGTATGCTCTGCCCAAACCACAAGAAAAACGATCCCGCAAACCGCACCAATAACCAGCCTACTTTGTATCGCATATAAGGTTCTACATAGCATACTATGCGAAAGACCGAAGCCAATAGTGAACAAATGGATAGGACCTAATCATTGCGACTTCTGAGCTATTAAATCTACTTTTGACCACATCTTCCGGATGTGCTGGAAAAGTTTCAGGATATAGTTCTAGCAGACGAACAAACCTGGATGAATCATTCTTTTATAAGAACGTATAATTAATGGCGCATGCTAATGATATTGATATTATTGACCTTATCAAACGCGCTGTGAGTTTTGCCTTCCCTGGATTAGATAAAGAAGCAAAAAAATTGGGTCTTGCGGTAAATGGGGAGAAGATGAGGTACTTGCTGTCATCCAGAAAAGAATCGGCGCATTCGCGCCTTGGCAGCCACGTTACTGTTGACAGACCAAAATTCGAGACTATGAAGGATTTTATCTATTTGGGAATCAGCATTAACAGCAAAACCAATGTCAGCTTAGAAATCAAGCAGAGAATAATTCTCACCATCAAGTTCTACCTTGGGTCTAGTGGGCAATTGAAAAGTAATGTCCTCTCTCGACGAACAAGAATCACGCTCCACAAGTCGCTCATCACACCTGTTATTTGTATGGCTCAGGATCATGGTCGAAGCCTAGAGAAGATGAGATGTCTCTAACATTGTTCGAGAGAAAATTTTTCCGGATGATTAATGGTCCTGTCTGTGATGTCGACGTCGAATATCGAATGGGGTATGCTGAAAAGCTCTATGCGCCTTATGCAGATATGATGATAGTGCAGCTAATAAAAACCCAAAGGCTTCACTGGTGGGATCATATTATTTGAAATGTAATACAAAAGGGCCTAACAAATTGATGATGATTTCTCGAAAAGAGTCGGAATGCTAAGAAATTTTCTTAGCTAGGTGCCGCTTCGGCTAAATTTTCTCATAATTAATACTTTAAATAATTTAATTAAACTCATAACTTTCAACGCTTCCACAACCTATTAGCCCCAACCCACACGGTATATTAATTAAAATGCTAAAATACACTTATGTGAAGCGCAAATGTTTCATATGGAAATAAGTACACATACTAAAATTCAAATAAAATTCAAATGTGCATAAGTGGAAACAAAAACAAGCAAGGAAGGCGAAGTTCGGGTGTAACCGAACATTACATACTCAGCCGAGAGCTTTGGAGACAAAATAAGGGAAAATCACCATTTAGCAAAATGAACCTAGGGTAACCCTGGAATCTTTTGTATGACATGGGTTTCAAATGGAAGGTACTAAAGAGTATTTTAAAAGGGAGTGCGCCATAGTTCTATAGGTGAACGCCTTTGCGAGATATCGCAATAAGGGTGGACCAAAGATGACTCTAGAATGTGTTTGGACAATATGGGTATCAAATGAAAGGTATTAATGAGTATTTTAAAAGGGAGTGGGCCTTAGTTCTATAGGTGGACGCCTTTTCGAGATATCGCAATAAGGGTGGACCAGAGGTGAATCTATAATGTGTTTGTACGATATGGGTATCAAATTAAAAGTATTAATGAGGGGTTTAAAAGGGAGTAGCCGTTACTTGTATATGTGAAGGCGTTTTCGAGATATTGACCAAAATGTGGACCAGGGTGACTCAGAACACCTTCTGTCGGATACCGCTATTTTATTTATATATGTCATACCACGAACAGTATTCCTGCCCAGATTCCAAGGGCTTTTGATTTCGCCCTGCAGAACTTTTTCATTTTCTTCTTCTTAATATGGTAAGTGTCACACCCATTTTACAAAGTTTTTTCTAAGTTATATTTTGCGTCAATAAACGAATCCAATTACCACGTTTCATCTCTTTTGTCACATTTGGTATAGAATTGTGGATTTTTTAAATTTTTCGTAATTTTCGATATAGAAAAAGTGGGCATGACCACGCCGGATTTCGGCCATATTTTATACCAAAATAAAGTGACTTCAGATAAGTACGTGAACTAAGTTTAGTAAAGATATATCGATTTTTGCCCAAGTTATCATGTTAAGGCCGAGCGGAAGGACAGACGGTCGACTGTGTATAAAAACTGGGCGTCGCTTCAACCGATTTCGCCCTTTTTCACAGAAAACAGTTATCGTCATATAAGCTATGCTCCTACCAAATTTCACAAGGATTGGTACATTTTTGTTCGACTTATGGCATTAAAAGTATTCCAGACGAATTAAATGAAAAAAGGGCGGAGTTACGCCCATTTTGAAATTTTCTTTTATCTTTGTATTTTGTTGCACCATATCATTACTGGTGTTGAATTTTGACATAATTTACTTATGTACTATAAAAATATTCAATTTTTTGTTAAAATTTGACTTAAAAAATTTTTTTTGTAAAAGTGGGCGAGTTCATCATCAGATTTTGCCAGTTTTTATTAAGCACACATATAGTAACAGGAGTAACGTTCCTGCTAAATTTCATCATGATATCTTCAACGATTGCCAAATTACAGCTTGCAGAACTTTTAAATTACCTTCTTTTAAAAGTTAGTGGCGCCACGCACACTGTCCAAAAGTTTTCTAATTTTCTATTTTGCGTCATAAGGTCAACGCACCTACCAAGTTTCATCGCTTTATCCGTCTTTGGTAATGAATTATCGCACTTTTTCGGTTTTTCGAAATTTTCGATATTGGTAAAGTGGGCGTGGTTATAGTCCGATTTCGTTCATTTTAAATAGCGATATGAGATGAGCGCCCTGGAACCTACATACCAAATTTCATCAAGATACCTCAAAATTTACTCAAGTTATCGTGTTTACAGACGGACGGACGGACATGGCTAAATGAATTTCTTTTTTCACCCAGATCATTTTGATATATAAAAGTCTATATCTATCTCGATAAGTTTATGCCGTTACGGATTACCGTTATGCGAACAAAGTAATAGCTCTGCTCAGCTGAGTATAACAAAGAGCTAATTATAAATTTGGCATGCCAATTTTCGAAGAACGAAGAAATCAAGCGCCAAATTTTATTTAGAAAATAAAAATATTATGTTGCTTGCAAACGGTGCATAATACGCACTCGCCAATATTCAACAATTCCTTTCAAATTATTTATGCCCATATACTCAGAAAACATGGGAACAAAGGAAATTGATCGGGATATCGCAGTATGTATGAATGCGATAAAATAAATATTTTCCACATATGTGACCAAGTAATTTTAACTAACAAGGCGTGAAAAGAAAAGAACGTTATAACAAAAGAATCGAAAGTAAAGGTTTATCGATATAAAAAGTAAGTGTGAGGTGAAAGCTTATCCTTTGAATTACTATTAAGATATTAATATGAAAATTTCTCAAAAATTAATAACATACTTATTCGACTGGAAGCTATGCAACAAAACTTTCTAAGACCTTAATTTATTATGTCGCCACCGCGGTCTGCTAATTCATTTCAACGATGCTAAAGTCAATTAAAAATTCCAAACGGATTGATTGGATTGTATTATTTCAAAATGTATTGAGAGTTTCGCAAGTAAAGTCAATGTTCTCTTGTTGCTTAAAACAGCTCAATAGGAAGAACGGGTCCAGTTTTATACCCACACCAAATATTTTTTTATATCTCTGAAACTTATTCGCAACATTGCAAAATGTGAAGTTCTGTGCTGTGTAGTTTTTAAACTCAGTTGAGCAGAGCCCACAGAGTATATTAACTTTAATTGGATAACGTTTGGTTGTACAGGTATAAAGGAATCGAGATAGATATATACTTCCATATATCAAAATCATCAGTATCGAAAAAAAATTTGTTTTGTTGCATAGAGAGCTGCTTCGGCCGTTGTTTGGTAATAAAACAAAAATTTATTGTTTTTTCATACCTACGCGTTTCGACGCGACAGCGCCATCCTCAGAGTATTCTGTTTTTATTAACAATAAACATGAAAATAGCAATTAGTTTATTATTATTATTAGTTAAATAATTTTCTCTCAACATAATATTTTTTCATTGCGTGTTGACTCACCA
>JARSSU010008048.1:0-34599 GCA_029619165.1 Eurosta solidaginis
AAAAGAGTATATTAAGTTTGATTGGTAATAACGGTTGGTTGTACATATATAAAGGAATCGAGATAGATATAGACTTCCATATATCAAAATAATCAGGATCGAAAAAAAATTTGATTGAGCCATGTCCGTCCGTCCGTCCGTCCGTCCGTCCGTCCGTCCGTCCGTTAACACGATAACTTGAGTAAATTTTGAGGTATCTTGATGAAATTTGGTATGTAGGTTCCTGAGCACTCATCTCAGATCGCTATTTAAAATGAACGATATCGGACTATAACCACGCCACTTTTTCGATATCGAAATTCGAAAAACCGAAAAAAGTGCGATAATTCATTACAAAAGACCGATAAAGCGACGGAAAACTTGGTAGATGAGTTGAATTATGACGCAAATAGAAAATTAGTAAAATTTTGGACAATGGGCGTGGCACCGCCCACTTTAAAAGAGGTAATTTAAAAGTCTTGCAAGCTGTAATTTGGCAGTCGTTGAAGATATCATGATGAAATTTGGCAGGAACGTTACTCTTATACTATATGTACGCTTAATAAAAATTAGCAAAATCGGAGAAGGACCACGCCCACTTTAAAAAAAAATTTTTTAAAAAGTAAATTTTAACAAAAAAATTTAAATCTTTACAGTATATAGTAAAATATGTCAAGATTCAACTCCAGTAATGATATGGTGCAACAAAATACAAAAATAAAAGAAAATTTTAAAAATGGGCGTGGCTCCGCCCTTTTCATTTAATTTGTCTAGGATACTTTTAACGCCATAAGTCGAACAAAAATTAACCAATCCTTTGAAATTTGGTAGGGGCATAGATTTTATGGCGGTTAACTGTTTCTGTGAAAATGGGCGAAATCGGTTGATGCCACGCCAGTTTTTATACACAGTCGTCCGTCTGTCCTTCGCATGGCCGTTAACACGATAACTTGAGCAAAAATCGATATATCTTTACTAAAACTCAGTTCACGTACTTATCTGAACTCACTTTATCTTGGTATGAAAAATGAACGAAATCCGACTATGACCACGCCCACTTTTTCCATATCGAAAATTACGAAAAATGAAAAAAATCCAATAATTATACCAATACGAAAAAAGGGATGAAATATGGTAAGGTATTGGATTGTTTTATTGACGCGAAATATAACTTTAGAAAAAAACTTTATAAAATGGTTGTGACACCTACCATATTAAGTAGAAGAAAATGAAAAAGTCTGCAGGGCGAAATAAAAAAACCCTTAAAATCTTGGCAGGTATTACATATATAAATAAAAACAAAAAAAAAAAAAAACAAAAAAATTAGCGGTATCCAACAGATGATGTTCTGGGTCACCCTGGTCCACATTTTGGTCGATATCTGGAAACGCCTTCACATATACAACTACACCACTCCCTTTTAAAACTCTCATTAATACCTTTAATTTGATACCCAATTCGTACAAACTCATTCTAGAGTCACCCCTGGTCCACCTTTATGGCGATATTCGAAAAGGCGACCCATAGAACGAAGGCCCACTCCCTTTTAAAAATACTCATTAACACCTTTCATTTGATACCCATATCGTACAAACAAAGTCTAGAGTCACCCTGGTCCAGAAAGGCCACTCCCTCTTAAAATACTCATTAACTCCTTTCGTTTGATACCCATATTGCACAAACGAATTCTAGGGTCACCCCTGTCCACCTTTATGGCGATATCTCGAAACGGCGTCCACCTATGGAACTAAGGATACTCCCTTTTAAAATACTCATTAACCCTTTCATTTGATACCCATTGTACAAACGCATTCTAGAGTCACCCCTGGTCCACCTTTATGGCGATATCTCGAAAAGGGGTTCCACCTATAGAACTAAGCCCACTCCCTTTAAAATACTCATTAACACCTTTCATTTGATACCCATATCGTACAAACAAATTCTAAGTCACCCCTGGTCCACCTTTATGGCGATACTCGAAAAGGCGAACACCTATAAAAGAAGGCCCACTCCCTTTTAAAAATTCATTAACACCTTTCATTTGATACCCATATCGTACAAACAAAGTCAGAGTCACCCCTGGTCCACCTTTATTGCGATACCTCGAAAATGCGTCCACCTATAGAACTAAGGCCCACTCCCTCTTAAAATACTCATTAACTCCTTTGTTTGATACCCATATTGCACAAACGAATTCTAGAGTCACCCCTGGCCCACCTTTATGGCGATATCTCGAAACGGCGTCCACCTATAGAACTAAGGCCCACTCCCTTTTAAAAATACTCATTAACACCTTTCGTTTGATGCCCATATTGTGCAAACAAATTCTAGGGTCACCCCTGGTCCACCTTTATGGCGATATCTCGAAACGGCGTCCACTATGGAATAAGGATTACTCCCTTTTTAAAATGCTCATTAACACCTTCATTTGATACCCATATCGTAAAAACGCATTCTAGAGTCACCCCTGGTCATCTTTACGGCGAGATCTCGAAAGGCGTCCATCTCTATCGAACTTAGTCCAAGCCCTTTAAATACTCATTAATACCTTTCATTGATACCATATCGTACAACGCATCTAGGGTCAACCTGATCACCCTTTATGGCTATAGCCCCTAAATTGCGTCCACCTATAGAACTATGGCCCACGCCCTCATAAATACTCTTAATGCCTTTCATTGATACACATGTCATACAAACACATTCCAGGTTTCCCTCGGTCATTTTCGACATGGTTATTTTCCTTACTGTCGTCCCATAGCTCTCAACTGAGTATGTAATGTTCGGTTACACCCGAACTTAACCTTCCTTACTTGTTATGTGTTAAATTTACTTCCCTGAAGGAGTCAAAATAACACTCCTTCTGGTGTTACGATAAAACTTATTTTAGTTTATATATACAGCAGCACCTTAAAGTGCTGTTTTTTACTCCAAATTTTTTTGCGTTTAGCAGCAGAACTAAACCGTGAAGGTACAATTTTTATAAGAGCGTATATTGCTGTCGTATTGATATTATTGATATTGATATTATGGCCTTAACAAACGTGCTTTGAGTTCTGCTTTTTCTGGATTAGATAAAGAAGCAAAAGAGTGCGTCTTGCGGTAAATGAGGAAAAGACTACTAGCTGTCATCCAAGAAAGAATCCGCGCATTTACGCCTTGACAGCCACGGATATAAGATCGAGACTTTGAAAGATTTCGTCATATTTGGAAAAATGGAAAAACACGAATTTATTACCATTGACCGATTAAACTGGTGGGTTCAATTTATGAAGAAAAGTGGGCCGCGCACATTTAGAAGAAGGAAAGTTTTTAAGTCGTTGAAGATATCAAGTTTAGCATGAAGTTTGCCATCACTATACAATGCAATAAAGTACGATAATTCATTACCAAAAACCGACAGCTATGAATGTTTATGTGAGGAGTTCCATATCAAACGTAATAAGTGCACATACAATTTTTTCGTATTTTGATATAACCATATTCTAATTAACATATCTTCCAGACTGTTCATAAAAATCATAGGAATCATATGTAGGTTGCATTTATGACGCGAAATATTTATTTGGTAAAATTTTGGAAGAAGAAAATTTAAAAGATTTGCAAGCCGCAAATCCAAAGCCGTAAAGGTATCAGTTGAAATTTCACAGAATGTTGTCCTTTACATACACTTTGTGGAAAAAAATCTGTACAAATTTTTAAAAGTTAGTAGACCTCTTCTTCTTTTTAAGCTCAATAGTTGAACAAAACAGTGCCCAATATTAACAATATTTGTTAAGAACGTTGGTTGTTTAGCTTCTTACGGAAGACGATATATGCATATGTATAAATAACATATTTCAGATTTCGCACCATTCCCACACATCATTTATGTAGGTGATTGCATTTTGAACTGAAGAACATTTTCTCCATCACTTTTGAAATAGTTTTGAAGATCTTTGATGGTTAAATTTTAGTATTTCAAAGAATAATCAAATTTATTCACCTTTGATGATCAAAAACTGAATTTAGTTTTTCAATCAGATTTTAGAATATGATTGAATCAAATTAGGTGCTCAAACAATTTAAAATCATTTTTCATTCAGCTTTCTGAAACGTTTCTGACTAACTTTGTTGACTAAATAATGAATTTATACTTGTTAAACTTTGACACTTCATTTAAAATCTTATTTCTTTCATATACACACATTTTTTAATCATGAAGCTCAGAAAAAAATATACATATAAAACTTTTATTATTAATACAAAATATTCTTCAAGACAAGAAATAATATATAATGGTTAGATCCTACGAAAGTTGTAAACTATTCGAACCGCAGGTGAAACCTCTCATGAAATATCTGGACACGGCTTCAACACATGCGATCCTCAAAAACATCGAGTAATAATAAAATAATACGAAACGTGGAAATATACTATTTTCGCTTAATCTTCCTTCAATCGTATAGTATTTTAAGATGCTGACGATCATAGCTGACGTTGGATGTTTGTTGTCATACGTGTATATCGCTCATTACCTGTGGTTCAAATAGCTCACTGTAGCATGCTTACTTCCCCTGATGAAACAGGATTATCATGTAGTATACAATTTTGTATGAGATATGAAGAAAAAATGCATGATAATCGTATACAAAAATGATTCAAAAAGTCTTAACCAGAACGATTGAAAAATGTTCAGAAAATAACTGTGAAAGATATTCAAATGATACTCTAAAACAATTGAAGATCAATTTTGCCATGATATCAAATATGAATAAAAAAGTGTTCCGAAATATGAACCATAAATAATATTCAAGAACTGGCCAAAAGTCGATTAGTTACATTTCTTTTAGGACAGGTAAATGTGTTTTTATTTATCACGAATTTAGGAAACTCCACTTATTTTACACCTCCTACTAAGGTTCGTATCGCTAAATTGTTGAATAAAAAACACCTATATTCAATAATGCAAAATGGTCTTTATTAGACTACTTTGAAAGTACTTCGCAAAAACACTTATACTTCGCAACCAATAGCCTGCTTAAATCAAACTGATTACTGACTACTTAGCTTGTGCTGCTTTTATACTCTCTGCTCAAATATCTAGACGTTTCTTCTTGCTAGAATTTTTCTACTTTGTGACCAGCTATATGCGTGTGTATTTGTAGTTTTATAGCCTCTCGCATAGATATATGCGTGTGTATATGTGAGTAGAATTTCTACTTATGACTACATCTGTCTGTTAGTTATCTCTTCGTTGCCTGTGTGTGTGTATAGTGATGATTAATGTGTTTATTTAGCTTGCTTTAATGTTTTTTTGTTGTGCATTTACTTAGTAACAGCTTCGGGATGGTAATATTCGCCACAATATGTTAGATTGTTTATACCGCATGTTTGAACTGAGTTATACTACTTGTAATACTACTATTTTTCAATATTAAATTTTTTTAAAAACCTTACAACATAAAGATATATCATTTCTTCATAGCAGATCATTTTAGTAATTTTTGGCAATACATAAGCTTGTGTTTGTTTCAAAGGGCTGCGCATACCCGTGATTTTTTGAGTGGTGATCAATTTTGTAAGAGACTATCGCAAATGTTTTTAGTTATCGCAATACAGTTTTGTATTCTCCTATAATTGTGTTTTGTGTAAGGTGAGGTGACAACCCTACCTTTCCTTTGAAACCCTTATTAGCATATCTCATGCATTTTTTTTAACTGTGAAACATACTCAGTGGCAACACCTAGGTAAAAAGTTTTAAAATGTAATACTATATCGATGTACCAAATTTGATTCAAATCGGTTAAGCCGTTTCCGAGATGGTAGTGGATGTACAAAGATATATAAAAAGGAAGGTGAGGTTGAAAAACAACAACAAGAGTTGGCAACCCTACTTAAAAATGTCAATAAAAATGCGGAGTAAAATACCTTTCGTGTGATACCCATATTGACATATCTCATGTAATGCCATAAAATGACCAAGGGTCCATCCGAAACCAGGGGCCCGATCCATAGTAATTCTGCACGGAACACCATGAATTTACTGTCGTCAAATGTTTCCTTTCATAACAGTGAAGTGACACAACAACTTTTTGATCAGAAATAACTGATGTTTCAGTTTTCGCCAGCTATATTAATCAAATACCCCACCGTGCGACGATACATTAATTTCGAATAGAAAATAATTTTAGATTTGAACGTTCTGAATCATCTGAATAGGGGTATGATATTTGAGTATTTTTTGATAAAAATTTTCAAAAAATTCTGGCTGGATATTGCGTAATTATACAACTGGGCATATATATGACAAACGTGTTAATTTTGGATAATGAAAAACTGAAGTCACTTTTCAACTATATTTATATTGTTGGCTAAAAAAATTTTATATATCGGTGGCATATATTGTACAGAATTTAGTGAAACTCCGCTATTTTTCACCTTCTACTAACGTTCGTATGGCTAAACTGATGAACAAATAACTCTATTATTCAATAATGCCAAATTGCCTTTATTAAAGTACTTCACAATAACACTGATACTTCACAACCAATAGCTTGCTTAAGTCAAACTGAATTGCTCATGCTTCAGCTTGTGCTGCTTTTGTACTCGTCGGTTTCCTCGTTCGCATACTTCAAGGCGTCTCTTCTTCTAGAATTTACTACTTTTTCCCAGCTATAAACTCACCAGCTTTAAATTACAGATGCACGTTTATAGCTTCTCATATGCGCGTGTATATGTGAGTGATACTTCGACCGATGATTGCATACTTTTGTGAGCATCTCAGATATATGCATGTGTTTTTGCATATCTCTCCGCTTCTTGTATGTACATATGTGTAGACATAATGATTGATTTGTTTATGTAGATACAAGTGACTACTTAGTATCGGCTTAGAGATGATAGTATGCCTTAGTGTTGCTAATATTCGTCACACTGGCCTCCACCTAAGTCTGAACGTCCCGATCAGACAAATTTCCGGATCTTAACGCCGCCAGCCTTTCCAGATGAACCACTTTCATTTTGGTTCGTGGTTTACTAATGGTTTGTATGCGGTAAACTACATCGTTGATCCGTTTTACAACTTTGTATGGCCCTTCCCAGTTACCAATTTCGGGGACAAACCTTTTTTCCGTTGTGGCTTGTATAACAACACCTAATCTCCTTCCTGAAAACCTTCCGAATTAATTGCTTTATCGTATCTGGCTTTCATCTTGTCACTCATAATCTTTGTTAGTTGCCTTATCAGATCGTGTATTTCTCTCAGCACTTCTTCCAAGACACCAGTGGATTCCTTGACATTTTTCTCCGCATCGGTATCTATCCCAAACTTCAAACCAGGTGGAAGTCGAAGGTCATTGCCAAAAATTACTTTTGCAGTGGTTAGGCCTGTTGTCTCATGCACTGCTGATCGGTAAGCCATCAAAAATAATGGTATGCGGGTATCCCACTTTTTATGGAACTTGTGCACCACTTTCCTTAAGTGCTCCTCCAATGTTCTATTGAATCGTTCCACCATACCATCGGACTGAGGATGCAATACAGTTTTCCGCGTTTTTCAAATGCCCAATGATTTACACATTTCCTGGAACACAGCTGATTCGAAATTTATGCCTTGGTCAGAATGTAACTCCATTGGTACACCATACCTTGCAACCCAATTGTTTATAAACACTTCTGCTACTGTTTCCGCTTCTTGATTTGGGGTTGGGTATACCTCTGGCCATTTGCTGAAATAATCCATAACTAGCAGTACTTATTTGTTTCCGCAGTTGCTAGTAGAAAATGGACCTGCGACATCCATAGCGATCCTTTCAAATGGCGAACCTGAGTTATATTGCTTCATCTGGCCATGACTTCGGGTTTTGGGCCGTTTCGCTCTGCTGCAAACCTCGCAGTTCGCAATCCTCTCAGTGACCGACTGACGGCAACCAACCCAATAGAATCTCTGTTTAATCTTTTCGAGCGTCTTCGTGATTACAAGATGACCTCTGCTTGGACCATTATGCAGTTCGCTGAGCACGTCAGAAATCCTCTTTCTGGGAACAACTATCAGCTTCTTTTGCATTCACCATCCCCACTCTCCCATACTCGATGCAAGCAACCGGATATCAATTCTAAACTGTTCCACTGTACCCAATATGACTTCGCAATGGGACTCTCTGCTGACATCTCCTCTCTATTCGGTCTTTCGTTTCGTTCGAGCCCTTGCATAACATGTGACAGATCAGTATCTTCTAGCTGACACTTCCTTATTTGTTCCTTGTCCCATTCATCCGTACATGTTATAGTCATTAGCCGGACATCTATAATGTCTTCTTTAGCCTCGGCCTTTGAACAGTGATTGCATTCCAAAGTACATGGTCTTCGTGACATTGCATCGGCATTCCCACGGAACTACCTTTCCGATGCTCAATGGAAAAGTCATAGCTTTGTAGTCGCTCGATCCACCGTGCCAATTGTCCTTCCGGATTACGGAACTGCAGAAGCCATTTCAACGCTGCGTGATCTGTCCTGAAGCGGAATCGCTGGCCGTAGAGGTATTTGTGAAAATGTTTAATGCACTCTACCAATGCCAACAGCTCTCTCCGTGTAACGCAATAGTTCCTCTCTGGTTTTCCAATTGAACAGCTGTAATATGCAATAACCTTCTCCTGCCCATCAACTAGTTGTGACAAAACGCCTCCTATAGCATATCCGCTCGCATCTGTATCTAGAAAAAACGTTGCTCCTGGAATCGGATATGCCAACATTGGGGCAGGGCACAAACGCTCTTTCAATGTTTGGAAAGCCACTTCTTGCCCCTTCTTCCATTCAAAAGCTTTATTTTTTCTTGTTAGCTCGTGGAGGCTATGGCCTACGCTGGAAAAGTTTGGTACAAATCCCCGGTAATATGTGCACAGCCCAAAGAAACTTCTCAATTCATGCATATTCTGTGGTTTTGGCCAATCCTTCACTGCTTCTATCTTTTCGTTCGCGGTGCAGATGCCCTCCGTCGTTTCTTTATGACCCAAATAACTAACTTGCTTCTTTAACAGAGAACACTTTTTTGGGACTAAGTTTCAGGCATGCACCAGCTATTCTTTGTAAAACCTCCTCCAAGTTCTGCAGATGCTCTTCGAAGTAATTTCCCATACGATGATGTCGTCTAGGTACACTAAGCATGTTTTCCAATGTAGTCCTTTCAGTACCTGTTCCATGAGTCTTTCAAAAGGAGCTGGTGCATTACAAAGTCCAAAGGCATCACTGTAAATTGCCAAAGACCATCACCAATACTGAAGGCTGTTTTCTCTTTGTCTTCCTCCTTCACTTCCACTTGCCAGTAGTCACTTTTCAATTCCAGTGTGGAAAACCATT
Source organism: Eurosta solidaginis (assembly GCA_029619165.1). Lineage (NCBI taxonomy): Eukaryota > Metazoa > Arthropoda > Insecta > Diptera > Tephritidae > Eurosta > Eurosta solidaginis. Next base: position 9,316 of record JARSSU010008048.1, read on the forward strand.
TCGTACCAGAGAGCGAGTCCAGAGTGTACCCAGAGTGTATGTCAGAATATACCCGCGGTAAGTATGCCTGTCGTAAGAGGCGACTAAAATACCAGATTCAAGGGCTGTGTAGCGCAACCTTTCAGGTTGCCAGCGCAATATACAGCTTTTCCAAACCAAATTGTCAACCTCACCTATCCGCGGCGAATCCTGTTTCACTAACAGACGAGGCTCTGGCGGGGTGGGGAGGGAGGGAGGGCCTGCAGTTTTAATGTGGCCATATAAATCGTTCCCGAGATGGTCGGGCTAGCACCTTAATGGTGCTGTGTTACCGGAGCGTACCGGATCTGTATCCGGCAAAGGACCATCACATCGATAACGCTCCCCAAAGACTTCGGGGAGCAACCTTATCGCTACAACAACAACAACAGTCCAGGGTGTCGTCAATTCTTGGCAATGGGTAGCTATCCTTTTTCGTGACGTCGTTCAACTTGCGGTAGTCCACGCAAAAGCTCATTTTCCCATCCTTCTTATTCACAAGTACCAACGGTGGGCTCCATCGACTAGCTGATGGTTCGATGACGCCGCTGTCGCTCAGTCCTTGTACGATTTGGCTCACAACTTCCCTCTTCACCAGTGGCACACTACGGAGCTTGACGTATCGGCCTCGCGTCTCCAGTGTCAATTTGATATTTCACAACATTGGTGCGGCCTGGTTTGGAACCATCCTGGTCAAATATGTTTGCGTACTTTAGGAGCAGTTGTTTTGCCTTACGCTGATAGGCTTCCTCTTGCCCCTCCGTCCATGCCGTGATGTCATTTGAAAGATCAGTATTACTAGATGAAACCTGTTCCTGGAGCTGTTCACAGTTAATAACTACTTCAGCCTCTTGGCATCTTCCCAAAATAGTTCCTTTCGTCAGTTTGAGTGCTGAATCGAACTCATTGAGTACTCTTACTGGAATACGTCCATCTTGTTTTGCCATAGCCAGGGTTTTTTTCGCAGGTACCTTTGATTTCGCTTTATTTGGCCCATTCGATCGATCAACCTTTGTCCGATCTACTGCCTTTGACTTTGGTGGTCTTTTTCCAATGAGATGCAATGTTACCGGGCTTCCCGAATTTGAAGCATTTGATAACTCTTTCACTCCGCTTTTGCGATCCTTTCAGCGCCTCCAATATTGTGTTCACCCAGTCTGGCCTTTCTACCTCCACACGGCGTTCTTTGAACGCTGGATTACACAGAAGCGATGCTGTTTCCTGAATCAGTTTGGGTTTTGGGTTCTTTAACATATGAAAATGACGAAAAAGACGAAACACTGATGAGTGCTCTAGAGAGGCGATACGGAAGCGAACACAGTAAGCAGATATACCAAATAGAGTTGCAAAACCGCTACCAAGAAGCGCATGAGACTTTGCAAGAGTTTGCGTCGGATGTTGAAAGGCTGGCACATTTAGTGAATGAGGACGCGCCCGTGGAATATACCGAAAGGGTAAAAATCCGGAGCTTTATTTATGGAACACGGGATATCGAAACGAAGCGAGCGACATACGCAAACTCAAATCGTTTAAATTAAAATCGCCAACTACAATAGAGCTTTTATGTTGCAGCACTTCATTTTCAAGATAGCTAACAAACGATCCAGTATCTGAAGCACAATTCTTGTATACACATGTTATGTGAATACCAATTTGATTTACTTTATAGTTAGAAATCTACTATTTTCATATGTTAAAGAAGACACCAAAGTCAAATCAAGATTTTCATGTACAAATATCAAACAGCCCCCCGCTCGATTAGTTTCACGGTTTGCATAATAAACGTTGTAATGGGGGATATTGAAATACTTATTTTCATTTTCATATATCCAAATTTCGCTAAGTGCTATTATGTGTATTAACTTGCTTTATTTTCTTTTTTTCATCAACTATGCAATTTAGATCATTCATTTTGTTTTGTATACTTTGTATATTCATGTATAAAATATTAAGATTATGATTAGCATTAACGGACTTATGGATAAATTCCTCATTACATTTATATTTCACATTTGTTGCTATATGAGCATTATTCATTATGTTAAAGTCATCCATTAAGAGCTCCTATAATTTCTCTATAACCATAAATTATCACGGTTTGCATAATAAACGTTGTAATGGGGGATATTGAAATACTTATTTTCATTTTCATATATCCAAATTTCGCTAAGTGCTATTATGTGTATTAACTTGTTTTTTTTCCTTTTTTCATCAACTATGCAATTGAGATCATTCATTTTGTTTCGTATACTTTGTATATTCATGTATAAAATATTAAGATTATGATTAGCATTAACGGACTTATGGATAAATTCCTCATTACATTTATATTTCACATTTGTTGCTATATGAGCATTATTCATTATGTTAAAGTCATCCGTCAAGAGCTCCTATAATTTCTCTATAACCTTAAATTATCTCATATTTGTATGTAAATTAAAATATAAACCACTTAATTTTCTGTATATCTTCAATACATTCTATTCTAATGACGACGCTACTTTCCTTCTTTCTCACCAAGATGTTCGTATCTTTCATCCAAACAAATTTGTAGTTCTTTTTCATAGCTTCTTGTTTTGTCTTCTTGAATAAGTCATTTACTTCTTTTTCCATTAGATTGTGGAAGTTGATGTTCTTTCCTCTCATATTCGCATTCGGCAGTATCTCTGTCATATCTATTCGCTTTTTATTGTTCCTAAGTTCCATACATTTATTTTTGAAATCCTGAGTTTTCATTTTCACAATCAGTGGATAAGTTTTGAACTTCGTTTTGATAGACGTCTAGAATTTCACTGGTGTCAATTTTGGAGTTAACCTGTTTTCCAATGTCAACTACGACATCCTTCAACTTTGATTTTTCAATTTTCGGCAAGTTTGTTATAATTAAATAATTTTTATGTTTACTTTGCTTTATTGCTATTAAATCTTTCTTAACTGTTCTCACTTTAGCTTTCATGCCCGAGCTTTGAGCTTTAAGTTGTACCAATTCTTTTTTAATTTGTTTATTTTCTTCTGAAAGTCTAGCTATCTCGCTCTTAAGCATATAGAAGCTGTCACTGATATGTTGTTCTGAACTTCTAATCTTGTTCAAAGCTTTATCTTGCACTTTAAATTGTTTTTGCATATTTTCAATTAGTGATGTTAGGCTAGTTCAATCACCTCCGTCTTCTTCACTTTCATTTGTTATTGTTGTTTTTGCTTTTTCTTTCTGGTTAGCCTTTTTATTTCTTCTTGCATTTGGTGACATTGTAAAATTTGATTTTTTATTATTAGCCAATTACGCGTGTTTTTATATAGTTAGGAATTTATTTTATATTCACCGTACGCAGGATGACTTTCAAATTATATTTTAGCGCTATTATTTAATTAATTATTCTTGTTTCCACGGTTTTTTAATTTTTTTATAGCACTCACACTAGAGCTGCAAAAGTATCGATATTCGGCATACTCGATATTTTCGATATTTAAGAGGGAGGTTATCGATATATCGCGATATATATCGAAATTTTTGTTATAGTGAAAAGCGCTTACTAAATTTAAAAGCAATATCAAGTATATATCAGACATTTATGTAAATATAATATATACATGTATATATATATGTAATATTGTCTTCATAACTTCGAAACGATCATAAAACACATTCTGCAAAGTTGTCCGCGATGGAAGCTTATACAGCGAAGCGAGGGTATATACAAAGTTACGACATCCTTTGTCATCCACTATGGGAATAGATCGAACGTCTGCGGTGGCTAAACCCCAGTAGGGTGCTGGCAAAAGCCTTTTACGTGATGATGGATCTTCATATGTTTTTTCATATAAAAATTTATCTTATTTGGCGAGCTATGTGAATCTAAATTTTCAGTTGTATGCGATCGTTCTAGATGGTGAAACAAATTGGACGTATTACCACTAGTTGTATAACATTTTTTGCAATAGTATTACTGATTTTGTCAAAATGGGTCCAAATTCTTGACTTTGTACTTTGTAGCTTTTTGGCAACACAATTTTCATCTTCTAAAGCGGCAGCTGACACGACCTAACTTATGAGTGTGCAATGTAAACGAAAACTCGCCGACGTTCAACGCACGTACGTGCGTAGCCCTGAACGTAGAAATCAAAACAATTTTGATTTTTTCCGTAAGAACGTGTCAGATAATCGCTCTCTCACAAGACAGAGTTGCCTATTAAATATTTTGTGTGCTATGTTTGGATCAATTGCAGTTATTATACCAAAAGATTTAAGATTTTGTTGAATTATCCTAAAATTATTATATAAAATTGGAGGTTACAAATAATTGAACTAAAAATTCTTATTCAGTATTTGTTTCTGCCATTTGCACCATGAGAAATTGTTATGTACATGTACACAGACGCACACATTGATTCCTACGGGCTTGAGGGTTCGGTCAAACGTGTTTCGTACGAAAAACGTCCGTACGTACGGCACACATCGGTGGGTAACTGCTACTTAACTTAATGATGTCTTCTGTTGCGTGTATATCTACATATGTATACAAATACATGTATATATGTGTATATAATATGAAAAAAATAACGCAACTTTCACATTGAACTTTTGTAAGAATTGTTCAATATTCAGGGCCACCAAATTGTTAGGTATTCATCTAAAAGCTGGAGACATTGGTGCTTTATCGGTAACCGTATCGGTAACCTTATAACAGCTGATTCGGCCAGCCTTATGAGAATCAATGCAATTGATTATTGGTGCCGTTAAGGTCATAACCGTATCGTAGCCAACCAATTGGGTTTTGGTTTACCGTCGTAACGATAAACAGCTGATTACGTTAGGGATACGGATACAGCGATACGACATACGGCACCAATGACTCCGGCTAAAATAAACACAAATCTGACATAATGTATGTAATTTTATTTATTCATGTTTTATTTGTCTTAACAAAGTTTTAGACGCTGGTAATTATGCCGCTAGAAAAAGGAAAAATAAATGGGAATAAAGTACTCGATATTTAGAAAAAAACATCGATAATCGCAAAACGAACCTGGTATCGATGTATCGATATTTATATCGATACTTTTGCGGCTCTAACTCACAGAGCAAATCACTTAATAGGTTGACACGGTTTCCAAAAGCAACCAAAAGCAAAAGCCAATTTGATACCCATATCGTACAAACACATTCTAGAGTCACCCCTGGTCCACCTTTATGGCGATATCTCGAAAAGGTGCCCACCTATAGAACTAAGACCCACTTCCTTTAAAATACCCATTTGGTACCCATATCGTACAAACACATTCTAGAGTCACCCCTGGTGCACCCTTATGGCGATATCCCGAAACGGCGTCCACCTACCACCCACCACTCACTTTTAAAATAATCTTTAATACTTTCAATTTGATACCCATGTAATACAAACACATTCCAGGGTTACCCTAAGTTCATTTTCCTACATGGCGATTTTCCCTTATTTTGTCTCCAAAGCTCTCAGCGAGAATATAGTGTTCGGTTACCCCAAACTTAGCCTTCCTTACTTCTTTTATTTTATATTTATCCTAAAAATCGCTTAGGTATGTACATCTGTTCACTATATATTTCTTATCTTATACAACCGATTATTTGGAGATTACGATTGGATAAGATTATTGTTCAGCCTGATTGATGAAAGGTATGAAGTCCTCGGCACAGCCGAAGACATTCCCGTCCTTACTTATTTAATTTTATATTTATCTTAAAAATCGCTCTTATGCAGCCGGTTAATTGTATATGTGACCTGAAATCATGAAAGAGACCATTTGTGCGAAAATACCGTTGTTCACTTTTTGAGTGATTCTTATAGGAAATTTAACGCTCTTTCCAATGAAGCAAACCACAGTATCTTTCTTTCTTTTTTCAAAAATCGCATTTAAAACCAAATCGGACCACAAATATGATTTTTTGAAATATTTCGATCCATGCGCAACCTATCGGAATTTTTTTTCTTATTATTGCATTGTCATCGGGTTCTGAACTATATCCCAAGTTTCCAGCTTGTAGCTTATCGGGAAGTTACTTAAGTTTTAATTAAAAAAATCGTTCACAACGGCCGGCCGCTACACAGAGTCAAGCTAAACAAAAACTTTAAACGCGTTTTTCTCGAAAACCTGTTTACAAAATAATGATTTTTGTACCTGTTAAAATTATACTTTACAGTGAAAACTTTATTTTTCTTCCTATACACAACTTTTTGCAATCATAAAATTTACAAGCAGCTGTCTAAGTTCGAGTGTAACCGAACATTATATACTCAGCGTGAGCTTCAATTGCACATTTCATTTCAGATTAATTACTTTTCTACATAACACGTAGCACCGCCCGTTTAAAAACAAATGTCTCCCCATTTGCTCTTACAATAAAAGTTGATAAGTGAAATATCATAATTATTCTAGTCTACGGCCCTTTTAAACTTGATTTATATCTAAGTTGCCGTGGTCTTTAACTGATCCCGTCCATTTTTACTAGAAATATTTTCTACTATAGGGAAAATTTGTGTACCCAATTTTATTACGATCCGTTAATTTTTCTTCGAGTTATGGCTCCCGAAACATAGAAAATTGCTTAGTCAGAAAAGGGGCGGTGCCACACCCATTTTCAAAAATTTTAGTGCTTTCCAATTTAACGTTATAATTCAATTTCAAAAATAAAATTCTATTGGTACAAAGCTCTTTTAACTAAGATATAGCTTATTATTTTCGTCTGCGACCCATTTAAAAATCTTTTACATAAAAGTGGGCGTGGTCTTCAACCAATCTCATCCCTTTTTAGAAATATTTCCTGCTATATGGAAAATCTGTGTACCAAATTTTATTACGATCCGTCAAGTTTTCTTCGAGTTATGGCTTCCGAAACATAGAAAATTGCTTAGTCATAAAAGGGGAGGTGCCACGCCCATTTTTTAAAATTTGAAGTGTTTCCTATTGATTGGTATAAATGCACTTGGGAAATGAAATACCTCTTTAAAAATCTTTTATATAAAAGTGGGCGTGGTCCTTAACCGATTTCGTTAATTTTTCTTCAAAGCATTCCTTATAATAAAGGCAACCTCTCTGCCGAATTTTATTACATAGGTTTAACGATTTTTGATTAATAATATTTGTAAAATTTATTTCATCACAAGTGGGCGATGCCACGCCCATTTTAAAAATGTTTTCAACTTTTTATCAAGAGTTTCAATATAAGTCCACACGTCAAATTTCAACATTCTAGGTGTGCTATTTACTAAATAATCAGCTTTTTTGTGTGTTTCCAAAATGTTATATATATAAAAAGTGGGCGTGGTTATCATCCGATCATTTTCAACACTAATCTATTCGGGGTACAGGTAAGCTCGTGTACCAAATTTGGTGAAGATATCTCAATATTTACTCAAGTTATCGTGTTAACGGACAGACGGACGGACGGACATGGCTCAATCAAATTTTTTTTCGATACTGATGATTTTGATATATGGAAGTCTATATCTATCTCGATACAACCAACCTTTATCCTATCAAAGTTAATATACTCTCTGTGCAAAGCACGCTGAGTGTAAAACATTTATGAAAATATAAAGGGAGTTCAGAATTTTGTGTATTTGGTGTTGAAAACGTTGTTGCTATAGCAAATGAAAGCTACCGATCGTGCACAACTTTTTTTTCGTTTTAGATGTTTTCTTTGCATATTTTATTTTGTTTTGTCAGTTGTTAATTTGCTATTCAAAATTGAACAAATAAACTACGGTTTTTGATGTTGTTTTCTTTTGCACTGCCTCACTTTCCCATGGAACCTCCGTGTATTCGTGAATCACTGGCAAACAAATTATTTATCTTTTTCGTTATGTGAATAAAGTTTCCCCAAATCTGGAACTTATATGTAAAATGCTTTGTAAAGTAAAACATACAGTCCTTACCGAAATCATAAGACACTTTTGAAGTATTTTTTCGGGCTTTTATTGTAACCATTTAGAAGATAACATATACACAGGATTAGAAACATGTGTAAGTTTTTGTTGGCTGGAGTTTCGCTTTTATGTATAGTTATCGAAATTTGTTAGTCGGGAGCTTTTGCATGTATATCAAAATTATAAGACACACAAATTACTTGGAAAGGCTTTTGGTGAAAGGAAAAACTTAACTTATGGGAGCTTTAGCCCTCCGGGCTTATCGGAAACGCAATTTCAAGAAACATTATCGTATTAAGAAGATTTAGAAGAAGCTATTACGGGCCGGCAGCCAAAATTATTGGCCATTGCCAAACGATAAGTTTTGCGCAAATCTGAAACCCCGACTATTTCATACGTTTAAAGCAACCTTTTGTAAAAACTGGTAGTTTTCCGGCTGTTAAAATAAGTGAAATGTTGTCAGAGCTGTTAAAAATGGGTTGCTGACTTTACTTTTAATAACCCGTATATGAAAATTTACATGCCTGCATACAAACTTTTACTGTGCCATATTTCGTACTTCATAAAAAAAAATTATTTACCAAAGGGTCAACTTAAAAGTGTTTAGGGCGGAGCACCTACTTATCTACACAATAAAACATATATTATTGCATCCGATTTATAAATTAATATTTACTTTCTTTGTTTCACAGGTACAATTTTCAATTAAAACCTCACAATCCTGAGCACAAACCACCAAGTCAAAGAGATATTGTTTATTTGGAACAATCACCAAGCTTTTGTGAGAAAAATCTTCGCCTAGGCATCCAAGGAACGCACGGACGTCAATGCAATGATACATCGATCGGTGTTGATGGCTGTGATTTGATGTGCTGCGGTCGCGGATATCGCACGCAAGAGGTTTTAGTCGTTGAGCGCTGTGCATGCACATTTCATTGGTGCTGTGAAGTGAAATGTAAATTGTGTCGAACGAAAAGGACCATACACACATGCCTATGAAAAGTGACCGAATTTTCTAAGGGTCGTCCGATACCCTTAGCACTTGATTTACAAGTTATCAGAAATAAATCATAAGTTATTTAAAAAATAAATAAACGCTTAAGGAGGCTGCCAAAAGAACATCGCAAATATGAATATATTAAACTGAGATTGGATTAGCAAAGGACAGCTGGAACTATGCGCAAAGGTAAAGATTTGAGTAGGTCAATGAAATAAAGGATGCATTTGAGGGATCGGAATGTGCTGCTGGCTCATAAGCCATTTGTTATGTATATATACATTTGTTTAATAATATTTATTTATTTTTAATAAGTATATTAATATCCGAAAATTGATCTATTATACATATAAAATTACACTGCATCATACTAACTGTTAATTGATGCAGGTGTATAATATTATATCAGTATTTTAGTGGCGTAGTTGATAGAAAGGTAATATTTTACAAGACGGTGCACCACCTAATTTTTAGCAAAACTTATCAAAGGTGGTATCAAAAGACGCGTCTCGACCTTCAGTTTAGAATCCGGAAGCAAAAATTCAAATTTTTATTTCTGTCAAAAGATATAAGCAAGATATCGGTTCTAATTTTCACGTGGATGTTGTTTTTTGTCAGAGTTGTTATACACACACACACTAATGCAGAAATGTGTCTGCATGCATTTAGTTTTGATCCCCAAACCGGTGTCGGACCCACCCAGGGTAATTTTTTATAAGCGCGGCCGAAGGCAGCCAACGCAGAAACGTGTTCTATGCAAAAAAAAACTATGGATAGGGCCCCATATTTCGGACCCTCTCGGGGTCATTTTACGGTTTTTTGTGAATAACTTTCGACAGAAATAATTTTTGATACAAATTAGGTGGTGCACTGTCTTGTAAAACGTTACCGAAAGATTTATGTAAATTTTTTGTAGCATAGATTGGCTTAAAATATCATATATGGAAAATATTTTTATTTTCATGTATATGGAGGGTATTTTTATTTTATTATTAAAATCTAAATTATATCGCGCGCTGCTTGGACATTTCATCTTAAACTTACAAAAAAAATTGTAACCGATGGATAACGTTTGATAGCAATTTGAAATTAAATATATATTTGCTTGCCAAATATAGATATTATAACCAATATTGACATTTGTACATGGTCTGTGGTACAACGTTTAATTTATAATACTAAAAGCTCGCATATTTTTTATATTTCAAACCAAAAAATTTGCTAATTCAAGAAAAAAATAAATAAACATTAAATATCTTTACATATTTAGGCAATCCACAAGGTCCCCTATTCGCCGTATGTGCATTGCTTTAATTAAAATTGATATAGAAAACCAGGGAAACAACTCAAATCTTAAAATTGAACACGAATACGACGCTCTTCTGAATTGTCAAAGTGTTTCTAGTAATTAAAAAAATATCAAATTTTGGAAAATGGGCACAGGACAAAATACTGTGGCTTCATACAAAAATTGGACAAAAATAGAACCGACAAAGTTCGCGAAAATTTCGTTTTTAAGCGGACTTGCGAATGTTGATTCCTGAAATTAAACTTATTTTATCAACGCTTTCTATCTATTATACATACATAAAGTGAATTGCTGTGCCTTAGTCTTGCTTAAACTCAAATCTGCTTGGCCGATTTCGAAATTTTTTTTATTAAAAAATATGTTGGAAAAACGGGCGGGCTATTATTGATATTTGAGTGTATATGCATTTGGTATACATAAACATATATTAATCTGTTTAGAATATCGAATAAGTGGGAGAAGCTACGCCCCCTGTACGAAAAATTTTAGTTTGAAGCGTGTATTTAACATTTGGTATAAGTATGAGAAAATTGAGTTGGGCGGGAGAGTGGGATTGGGAGTAGGAGTGGTATTGGTAGTGGAGGGAGATAAATGGAACAAGAAATGGACAAGAATAAAAGAGAATTGAATATAAAATAAAGAGAATATGACAGAGATTGAGCAGGGGAAGCATAGTTACTTTTGGAATATAGGCAAGCAAATTTTCGGACAGGACAAAGTCTGCTTGGAAACGCTGGTAACAAATAATTGAAATTTAATAAATTTCTTCGTTGAATTAGAGCTTAAATCTTAGAAATAGTTTGATTTATAGAGGCCCACTTCCAGAACGGAAAGTTATCATTTTAACTCAGGGTTAGCTTCTCATGATGAGTTAAATATTTTAAACATTTACAAAAGTCAAGTCTGATTAGAATGTCCTGCAAGTGGGCCTGAATGAGCTAGCAGTGAAGCTACCTATTCAATAAACTAAAAAACACAACTCTAGCACGCAATTTTAGGTACTATTATTTATAACTTATGCATTGTGCAAAACAAATATGAGAACGAAAATCGACACTGATGATGGTGCAACGCTTAAACCGGCTTGTGTCGCGAAACCAAATATAACAAGGGATGACGGAAAATTGTTTGAATATACATCAATTACCACCCTTTCGAAAAATCAACAAAACAAAATGAATTCGTATAAATAAATAAATAAATGTAAGGCGCGATAACCTCCGAAGAGGTTTTAGGCCGAGGTACTCTTTCGATTTGCATCGCGCTCCTGTTATTCTCCCTGGGAAACTTTTCATGGCAGAAATCAACTCAGAGTGCTTTCCAAATCACTGCCGAGGGGCGACCCCGCTTAGAAAGTTTTTCTTCTAATTAAAAAAACTTGTTTCTTAAATTTTGATGTTGCTTTGCATAGGGCGTGAACCCAGTATCTTCGGTGTTGTAGGCGAAGCACGCTACCATCACACCACGGCTGCCGCCGTTTTGAGGTGCATGACTTTCCAGTACTTCTCTGCGCTTTACGTATTTTGAGGTCTGGCTCCTGCCATTCAAACTAGTTGTTGTCCTGGTTTTCTGGTGCCTCTTAAAAGCAGGCTTGTCAGGTTCAGTCCATCGCCACCCCTTGCCTCTTATGCTACAAATAAGCCCCTAAGGTAACTAAAAATTCAAAATAAACGTTACCAAAATAAACGGACCCAATATCTCTTCGGGATCAGAATGACATAATTATATGATTAAGCCATGCCCGTTTGTTTATTTGAACGCAAACTAGTCCATCAATCAATATTTGGGTATTCGATTAATCATTTGTAGAAACCGCCCGGATCGAAGCACTATGTATAGAACTAACCCACTCAGCATTTAGGTGATTCAATTTTGAATTTCCCTACATATCAGTACAATTAGATTACTCTTTCTGACTAAATAATGATTTATCATTCAAGTGAACAAAAGAAATAATCAAATATGAATACTTTTGATGATCAAAACCGAATATCGTTTTTCAATCACATTTAGGAATCATATTTGAATCAAATGTGTTTAGTTTAGGTGATCAAAATTTTTTAATAATTTTTCAATCAGCATTCTGAATCATTTCCGACTATCTTTGTTGACTGAACAATAAATTTTATACTTGTTAAAATTTTACTTTTCATTGAAAATCTTATTTTTTCACGTGCACACATTTTTTCAATCATGAAGTTAGAAAAAATATATAAATTTTTTTTATTTATACAAAATATATTGTAAATGCTGGTCGTAACCGAAGATGTCCCCAATCATTTCTCCACCTTCGGCTTCCAAAAAAATACATAATGGTTGGACAATACAAAGTTTGTGAGCTATTTGAACCCCAGGTAAGTGAACTCTCTTGACATACCTGAATACGGCTTCAACATCCCACACCTTATCGTTTTATAAGATATTGACGATCATAACTGATGTTGGATGTTGTAGTCGCAGGTGTATATCGGTCAAGTTTGTTTGCGAGTGACCTGTGGTTCAAATAGCTCACTACCGCATGCTTTCTCCCCCTGATGAAATAAGATTAGCATGTAGTATCTTATTTTGAATGAGATATGAAGAATAAATGCATCATAATCGCATTCAAAAATGATACAAAAATTTCAACCAAAATGATTGAAATATGTTCACGAATAATATTCTTTTTGGCGACCTTATATTTAAAGAAATTGGTTTTATGTGTACCGGCTCGAGGTCAATATTTTGGTAATAAAAACACCAGTTTTTATTTTTTATTCCGATATATTTCGGTTACACATCGGAATGATGAATATGATCAGAAAATTACTGTAAAAAGCATTCAAATATTACTCTAAAACAATTAAAGCCCAATTTTACAATGATATTAGATATGAACAAAAAGCGTTTCGAAATATGAATCATAAATGATTATTCAAGAATAATCACATTTATGGTACATTTTTCTCCCGACGATACGTTAATTTTCGAACAGAAAATGCTTTTAAATTTGAACGTTTTTAATCATTTTGGGGTATGATATTTAAATATTTTTTGATCAAAATTTTCAAAAAATGCTGGCTGGGAATTATTTCCATACACCCGATTTCTGGATAAGAGTGTTCCGTCAATTATTCTTCATTCAAACACCCAGAAGCCTGAAATTTATTATATAAAAGATAATATATGTTTATATTTGTATTTATATAGATACAGTGGGGTTACATTTGTAAAAACCTTGAATCAACTTTATGTACTTGTAATTAATATACAATTGGCCTACATATATGTAATACTCCTATATACAAAATGCTCGCATATAGTTTTGAATTCGAAATCAAAACAAGACAGCCTACAAAGTTTTTGTGATTGTGGCAGCTAAGTGTGACAAGAAAAGGTATAAATTAAGGTACATTCCATTATTGAATACAAAATCAAAAACATTTAAATAGCAATATAGCGGCACTCTGATGTTTGTGTATTACATACAATACATACATACATATATGCCTATGATCTTTTTCCTTTAAATAATATTTATAATGTTAATCCCTCAACTGTATGCATAAAATTTGTATATTTAATGGGGTAAATTTCACACAAAAATTTTATTTTGCTTTTGAGAACGTTTATGAAGCATTTTGAGCGTATACGCATGAGATAAAGAAAACAAATTTTCTTTAAACGTATTTCCAATAACTTTTTTTCTTCTTAAAACAAGGTGCTGATTAAATTTTTCATTCAGGGTGAAATAGCTGTTTTGAAAAATCTGTTAAATGATTTGTGATTTAAACAAAGCTGATAAAAATTCCAAATTCTATAAGCTATATATTTTCATTACAATATGTATCAAATTGTATTAGCTTTGTTCCACACATGACAAAAAGTCAAAAGTTCTTATTCTACATTTTGTAAGTCGGTTTCTTACTTCATATTTGTTATAGTGTTAGAAACTGGGTTCAAATAACTCCGTCAATTCAGTTTTGGTTTTTCGAAGTTGGTAAAGAATTATTCAACTAAGGAGTATGTCCTAACCCTGACTATATGCAGAAGCTGTTGTTAGCATTGCTAGGCTTGATTAACCTAATATAGATACCAAATAATCACGCCCAGCGGAAATTTTAACCAAAAGCGGCCTCAATAATTCCATGACTAGAACAATTTTTCGAACCTTTCAAAAACTCTATTTACTATAAAGAAATTCATTACACGTTTTTGATTTGAACATATCCTACCCGTGACAAATGCTGTATCTTCCGTGATGTGGTAGTAGTTAAACAAAACAAGCAACTAATATATAATTATTCGCAGAGTTTTAATAATATGTAACCTAACTAGTGCATAGTGTCTGTTTTTTGGCCCACCATTAACTATTTACGTTAACTGACCCATTTTTGCAATGAAAACAAAAATGAATATTCTTAAATAAATAAGGATTTGAAATATCTGCATTCAAGGTGTAAAATTCCTTCGTTCAGCTGGATGGTAAAATGAAACCTTACATAGCGTATATTTATCCATAGTGCTCTAAAAAAATTCTGTGTTTAGGAAATTAACACTGGGATATATGTGTATTGATATATGAAGATAGCAAGCTGTAATTTATATGTTTTATATATAGGGCTGGTATTGTGTTCTCGGGAGGATAATGTTCAACTCTTGATATCTTTTCTGGCGACAGCATGCGAAATATTTTAAATATCTGCTCTTCGATGGGGTATCACGATATAATAATAATAATAATAATAATGATAATAATAATAATAATAATAATAATAATAATACCTAACGGATTAATACCCTCCAAAGCTCGCCCAACCGACGAGAGGGGCGCATCCCCATGACGCGCGGATTTGTTTTTGCTTTTGCCGAGTTGTTGATAGGCGGAGGTTTGTTAAGCGTTGAGATCTAAAACTGCTCAGCTACAGAATAAAAATCATCAGCTGAGTATTATAAATAACAGTTAGAAATTATGCATATACTACATTGTTAAGTAAGTGAACTTTTTAGTACGTAAATTTTTTATTTTATTTATTTATTTTTTTTACGAGTTAAGATAGGATAGGACAGTTTTCTTTATGGTAAAAAGTGAATCCGTTATATCAAATGAACTAGAATGAGTGTTGAAATCATGACACAAATACCGAAAAGGTTCATTTAATTCGAAATTAGTTCTTCACTGCCTCAAAAGAAGAGGTTTGTAATGTCTTGACACTCGTGACGGGACGTTAAAGCTTACTTCGTTTAAGAGAATTGGGCTAGAAATCAATCCATTCAGTAGTTTAGCCATAAATATTACGCCTAGCATTTCTCTACGACTTGCAAGTGTTGGAAGATTGATAAGCTTCAACCGACTAATATAAGGGGGAATATTATACGCAGAGTCCCACTGAAAATTTCTTAAATGGAAAAGTAAAAATTGCTTTTGTACTGATTCAAGTCTATCTACATGAACTCGATATTTAAGATTCCAGACTATTGATCGATATTCTAATATTGGTCTAACTAAAGTGGTGAAAAGTGCTTTAGTTATATAAGGGTCACTAAATTCCTTGGACCACCGCTTCACGAATGAAAGAACACCTCTAGCCTTATTCACAGTACCATTAATGTGAAGGCTGAAAATAAGTTTAGTATCTATCGTTACTCCCAAGTCCACAAAATAGTTTACTGATAAAAGACAAAAATTACTAATTACATAAGAGACTGCTGGCAAAGATCTCCGAGAGAGGGACATGAATTTACATTTATTGAGGTTAAGCGGCATTGAGTTCACGTTTCACCAGGTAACTAGGCAGTTTAAATCCGCTTGAAGCAAGGGGTGTTCTTCGATAGACGCATACGACCTAAAAAGTTTTACATCATCGGCATACATTAGGATTTTAGAATATTTTATTGTGGTATAAATATCATTATTAAATAGCAAGAACAGAATTCGACCTAGATGACTGCCCTGAGGGACGCCAGAGGGAACATCAATGACATCAGAAAGAGTATTTTTAAAAATAACTTTTTGCGTTCGACCGCAGAGATACGACGAGATCCACTGGGTGAGACCAGGTTAGAAACCAAGCCGATTAAGCTTGTAGATAAGTAAGGAGTGGGATACTTTGTCAAATGCTTTACTGAAATCAGTATAAATCCATTTGAAACATGAGTTGTGAATTCAAGTAGATTAGTAATGGTAGATTTGCCTTTACATAATCCATGTTGCTGTTCTACAATCAAAGTAGAAATGGAAAAAGTTAGCAACAACTATAGCTTCAAACAACTTTGGGATGGCCGCACTTTGCAATTCCTCGGTAGTTTTCTATACACGACCTACTGCCACTTTTGTGGAGGGGTATGAGAAAATATACCTTCCAAGCAGAAGGAAAAATTCCACGTTTTAGGGACATGTTGAATAAATCAGTTAGGGGCTGCTAAATGTATTCAGCACATTTTTTAAGAAAGCAAGTGGGAATTAAATCAGAACCGTACTTGTAAGTTTCCTTCAAAGACGTTAAATATGAAAAAACTTCATGAGGAGATATTGCTGGAATATTAACTGTGTTAAGTGAGTTAAGTTGAAATGGATATTCATATGAAAAGAGTTAAGTTCGCGGAATAGTTGGACTTCAAAAATTGTGCAAGGAAATTAGCAATATCTTGGTCGCCGCTAGACAAATTTTCCTGGTATTTTAAAGCAGACGGAAAATCTTTTACCCTTCGTTTAGAGTTCACGAAACCATAGAAGGCTTTCGGATTGCAATTTATTTTCCTTTTCATCTTGCAGATGTATGTATTATAGCACTTTTTGTTTAATTCAAAATATTTATGACGCAAAAAAGAGTACTGCAAGTAGTCGGAGTGAGAGCCCGACCTTTTGAATAATTTGAAGGAGCGCGATTTTCTGTTTTTTAAGGACCTAAGCTCTTTAGTGAACCATATTTGGACTGGTTCGGTGGACACACGTTTTCGCTTAGGTACGTATTTTTCCAAAATACCGTAAATGATGGTATTAAAGTTAGAAACATTTGGTCAATATCTCCACCGTATTTGGGCCAAGCCACTGTAGATAAGGTTTGATTAAGTTTTCTAAATTAGCTTTCGCAAGTTAAATCTGAAACTAGAGTCGAATTTAGATGCAGCGCTACTCAGAGAATTTGTTTCGAATTCGTATGCTATTTCCAGGGAAGGATGGTAAGGGTCTTCAGGTACAGTTAGAGGTTCACCTCGGCTAATAGTACATTTTGATGTATCGTCAACAAATACCAAATCAAGGGTCCTCCCGCACATATTAGGAATTATATTTATCTGTATAAGGCAAAGATCAGTCATTCGGATAAAAATTCGTTGTTGAACAGCTTTGAATAAATAGGTACAATATCATCAGATATGGTCCATAATATATGCGGGAGGTTAAAGTCTCCCAGGACTATCATCGAATCAATGGGCTTCAACATTGAATTAAACAATTTTCAGCAGGGAGATATGATCCATATCACAACACCAAAGCCGCTTACTATTCACATCTGAAAAGCCACATTAAAAAGTTGATTATAAGCAAAAATAATACAGAAAAAATTAACCCATGACGTGAACGGCGGATCACGCCACCACACCACTGCGGATTGATGTTCACGTCAATACAACGAGCAACAGGATCAACTCCAAAATTTGTTTCGATATCACTCCGGAAAAGGGAACACTGTACAATTACCTACACTTTTTCGCTATCTTTATTTTCGCGATAAATTTGAAACTACCCCAAAATTAGTTTAGATATTTCTCTGAAATTTTTTAACACTGCATATTATTTTTTAATTGTTCCATCAGAGAAGCATTTTAACATTTTGCTATTCAAATTTGTGTCACTGGAAGGTACACAGCGACATGCGAAGGTTCATGCAAATCTAGACTAGATAACCGTATTTCGTTCCTCTTTATGTGGCTTTAATTAGTCACTTTTATTCACTAAACATTTTATATTAACAAATGTGCGTAGACTTTTTATTCCTTTTATCATCCTCTTTCACTTTTTTGTGATACTTCCCGCTTTTAAAAGGAGATATTAATTAGCTTATTTCATACGGTACCAATGATTGTAAATTTTTTCGCTAAATTTCGCACTTTGTTTCACTTCTAGGTTTTTTGGTCACTATCTTTCTTACTGTTTTTCATCCTCGAAACACATTTTTTCCGTGTTTTTGGAAAACAAGTCCTCTTGGATATGCTACATTAACACTACTATTCCACTACTATAAATACTTTTTTTGCAACTTTAACGGTTTTTAAAAATAAAAACAAAAACAATTGTTTTTAAAAATATTTATTCTTACAAAGGCTGGGTGCGAGTTAGGCCAAATTTTAGGTACCTAAACTGATATTCCAATGGAAATTTTCAAAACTGCTACAATTCAGGAAAAAAACTGTGCGAGATCATTTGATAATCGAATATTGTTTATGCTAAGTATGCATGCTTCAACAGGACAGAGCCGAAAATTCAAGGTTCTAGCTAATAACAACAGCTTTCCGTCAGGCGTCATCAAACATATGGCGAAACGTTCCCAACACCATGTTGCCCCTACTATGATCTACCTAACGCAACCCAACAACTCATTTTGGATCACTCCGCCCATATGGCTGGCCATTGAACAAATGTTTTGATACACGTGGAGTCACTTGGACACTGAAAACACATCATAACGTACTGAATAACACTGGACAATAGTGAAAAATTTTCCAGACTTTTTTTGTCGTTTTAAGTCAATTTAAGGGTACTGATTACGAAAAAATTTGTTTCTTTCTAACAGCTCTAGTTTTTAATTTTGGTATAGGGTTGAATTCTTACAAAATGAGAATTTTTACATACTTAATTTTAATGATTTTCCGCGTATCAGCACAAAATTTCCTTTTATAAGACTTTCTTGCCTGTGGGTCTTGTTCAAGATCCCGATAAAGACTCCAGCAGTAATCTGCCATCAAATGCGTGTCCCATCTTCCTTGGTATCGCTGTTCACAGAAACTATCTGCATCATTCAAACAACGCCGTCTTTTTGTGGCCATTGTTAGAATCAGAATTAATTGTATTAATTTTAAAATAAAAGTCACGAAAAAATTTCGAGATGTTATAAGAAAACACAATAAATAATCTTAGTCAAAGCAAATACGAACGAACAGTAATTGAAAGTGCAAAAGCGAAAGACGGAAACTTCAATTTCATTTTCAATTTAAATTATTTGTTTTTGTATTTGTTGTTTAATTTAACGAAAGTTTAAGAACAAAAACAAATAATGTCGATCACTTTCGCTGAGTCCTTCTTATTAACATTCTTGTAAGTTGTTTTTTTTAATTTTCGTTAAATGAAACAACAAATACACAACAAATACAAAAACCAATAGTTTAAAATGAAAGAACAAAGGCAAATAATAAATGAAGTGTTAAAAAAATTGAGGTTTGCTTTTGTAAATTGTTGCATTTTTTGTTTTTGCACTTTTCTACTCCTGTGGGATAAGTTTTTGGGTAGTCGAAAATATCTCGAATACTAGAGCTGTTATAAAAAAGTAAAATAATTTATGAAATCAGCACACAAAATTACATCTAATGTGATAAAAATTTCCTTAGAAAATTTTGAAAAGTGGAAATTTGTTCTGCAGTGTAATCCATCTTCACATCAGTCACAGCACCAGCCATAGATCTCTGGCCCAAATGGTGCATTTTATATGCATGTAATATATTGACCTAAACAAAATATAAATAAAATACAAAATTAATTCTTGTTTTGTGTTTGAAAATTTGACATTTTAATTAACATTGAAAGTCTGCTGAATAAAAATCTAAATCTTACCACATTTTCCAATAATTTAAAGTTTTCTCAAGCTAGGTAGCTATTTCGGCCAACACCCCTGCAGTTAAAACCAAAGAAGCCAGCAAAAATTCTAGTTCATTGTGGGGCTATACATGTAGGGTTCGACCTAGGGGTGGCCGTTTATATCAGACAAATGTAACCACGTACGCTACCAGAATAAGTTAAACAAAGCAATTCTCTTGACCGTGTGATCAGTTTTATTATTTAATAGTTCTTAAAGTTAGTTAGATTAAATTTAATATATAGCTTTTTATTAATATATGTAAGTATTTTCACTGGCAACGATTGACAACCTTTCTGTTCATGTGATATGATGCAACTTAACTGAACTGAAGTTTTACTTGATGTCTTGTCCGTTTTTCGTCAGGTCGTTCAGTTTAAGGGTTTTGTGATTTTATGTCAGAGTTGTATTGCCGGCCACTTCTTGTACGGCAATCCAACTCCACATTCGGCCCTCCTGACTCATCATTCGGCTCGAATGATGCTCCGCCATATGATTCAGTTGGCTCCTCCCACCGCTTCATATATTCGGCAATGGTAGTTGTATGTCCAGGACCTTCATTCTCCCCAACTTTTCTCATCTCATATCTACCGTGGGGTAAAACTTTCGTAACCTTGTACGGCCCAAAGAACTTCGGCCTTATTTACAGCTTGCATATAACATTACTCACTATATAGATTCAAATGCGTCTCTCGTCGCTTGTGAGAGTCGAATTTTTAAAATTCCGCCGTTATCTCAGCGTTATATATATACTTCGGCGTTATATACAGCTTGCATTTAGCATCAAAATTCACGCACTTTCTTGCAACTTCTTTATGTTGTTTATTACAGCTTAAAGGAATATTTAATTTGGCAGTTTTATATGCGCCTAATGTTTTGTAGCACTTTGTTTATAATTAATAATTGTAATTAACTGTAATTTATATAATCGCCAATTTTGTAGGTGCATATTTATAAACACTTCTGACACCACTTGTAGGGTTCGACCTAGGGGTGGCCGTTTATATCAGACAAATGTAACCACGTACGCTACCAGAATAAGTTAAACAAAACAATTCTCTTGACCGTGTGATCAGTTTTATTATTTAATAGTTCTTAAAGTTAGTTAGATTAATATGTAAGTATTTTCACTGGCAACGATTGACAACCTTTCTGTTCATGTGATATGATGCAACTTAACTGAACTGAAGTTTTACTTGATTGTCTTGTCCGGTTTTCGTCAGGTCGTTCAGTTTAAGGGTTTTGTGATTTTATGTCAGAGTTGTATTGCCGGCCACTTCTTGTACGGCAATCCAACTCCACATACATTTTTCGAGGTTATTCATACTAGTCAGTTTTTGAATAGTTTATTGACTACTATTTGTAGCGTTATTCATACTACTAAGTATTTTATTTCGATTTTGTCTTTCGAACTCGATGAAATGCGCTAAGGTTTTCTGCCGGCAATTTGCAATACATGCTTTAATTAACAAGGCTACTTTACGTACAACCAACGGGCAAACACACGCGCATACCACCTCACCGTTACTTCTCCAGATTTAAGAAGCCATTAAAAGGGCCAAGCCTTTGAAATCGATGGGCCCAGACGGAATAGGTATGCCGATGCCAGAACACCTTGGATATAAGGGCATCAGCTACCTAACGCATTTTTCTACTTGTCATTTAAGCCTTTGTCATTTCAGAGTAGTAAAGAATGGCAGGAATAAACCCAATACCAAAGCCCGGAGTCGTATATACCGATGTCATTCAATAAAGGCAAATATTACTGCCTTGATATTTGACAACAACCGGATATGAACACAGAACGGGCTCAACCGTTGCTTCCTGCAGGTCACATTTCCTACATCTGCTATTACTGACGAGGCCTAACTTATAAGCATGTGACTCCAGAAAGTAGTGTCCTGTAAGTATGCCCGTAGTGAGCTTTAAGTGTTCTCTCTTTAAAGTTATGAGAAACTGTTCGAGTTTAACGTCGTAGAATTTGTAATTTTAATGATTTTCCGCGTATCAGCTCAAAATTTCCTTTTATAAGACTTTCTTGCCTGTGGGTCTTGTTCAAGATCCCGATAAAGACTCCAGCAGTAATCTGCCATCAAATGCGTGTCCCATCTTCCTTGGTATCGCTGTTCACAGAAACTATCTGCATCATTCAAACAACGCCGTCTTTTTGTGGCCATTGTTAGAATCAGAATTAATTGTATTAATTTTAAAATAAAAGTCACGAAAAAAATTTCGAGATGTTATACGAAAACACAATAAATACTCTTAGTCAAAGCAAATACGAACGAACAGTAATTGAAAAGTGCAAAAGCGAAAGACGGAAACTTCAATTTCATTTTCATTTAAATATTTGTTTTTGTATTTGTTCTTTAATTTACGAAAGTTTAAACAAAACAAAATAATGTCGATCACTTTCGCTGAGTCCTTCTTATTAACATTCTTGTAAGTTGTTTTTTTTAATTTTCGTAAATGAAACAACAAATACACAACAAATACAAAAACCAATAGTTTAAAATGAAAGAACAAAGGCAAATAATAAATGAAGTGTTAAAAAAATTGAGGTTTGCTTTTGTAAATTGTTGCATTTTTTGTTTTTGCACTTTTCTACTCCTGTGGGATAAGTTTTTGGGTAGTCGAAAATATCTCGAATACTAGAGCTGTTATAAAAAAAGTAAATAATTTATGAAATCAGCACACAAAATTACATCTAATGTGATAAAAATTTCCTTAGAAAATTTTGAAAAGTGGAAATTTGTTCTGCAGTGTAATCCATCTTCACATCAGTCACAGCACCAGCCATAGATCTCTGGCCCAAATGGTGCATTTTATATGCATGTAATATATTGACCTAAACAAAATATAAATAAAATACAAAATTATTCTTGTTTTGTGTTTGAAAATTTGACATTTAATTAACATTGAAAGTCTGCTGAATAAAAATCTAAATCTTACCAACATTTTCCAATAATTTAAAGTTTTCTCAAGCTAGGTAGCTACTTCGGCCAACACCCCTGCAGTTAAAACCAAAGAAGCCAGCAAAAATTCTAGTTCATTGTGGGGCTATACATGTAGGGTTCGACCTAGGGGTGGCCGTTTATATCAGACAAATGTAACCACGTACGCTACCAGAATAGTTAAACAAAGCAATTCTCTTGACCGTGTGATCAGTTTTATTATTTAATAGTTCTTAAAGTTAGTTAGATTAAATTTAATATATAGCTTTTTATTAATATATGTAAGTATTTTCACTGGCAACGATTGACAACCTTTCTGTTCATGTGATATGATGCAACTTAACTGAACTGAAGTTTTACTTGATTGTCTTGTCCGTTTTTCGTCAGGTCGTTCAGTTTAAGGGTTTTGTGATTTTATGTCAGAGTTGTATTGCCGGCCACTTCTTGTACGGCAATCCAACTCCACATTCGGGCCCTCCTGACTCATCATTCGGCTCGAATGATGCTCCGCCATATGATTCAGTTGGCTCCTCCCACCGCTTCATATATTCGGCAATGGTAGTTGTATGTCCAGGACCTTCATTCTCCCCAACTTTTCTCATCTCATATCTACCGTGGGGTAAACTTTCGTAACCTTGTACGGCCCAAAGAACTTCGGCCTTATTTACAGCTTGCATATACATTACTCACTATATAGATTCAAATGCGTCTCTCGTCGCTTGTGAGAGTCGAATTTTTAAAATTCCGCCGTTATCTCAGCGTTATATATATACTTCGGCGTTATATACAGCTTGCATTTAGCATCAAAATTCACACTTTCTTGCAACTTCTTATGTTGTTTATTACAGCTTAAGGAATATTTAATTTGGCAGTTTTATATGCGCCTAATGTTTTGTAGCACTTTGTTTATATTAATAATTGTAATTAACTGTAATTTATATAATCGCCAATTTGTAGTGCATATTTATAAACACTTCTGACACCACTTGTAGGGTTCGACCTAGGGGTGGCCGTTTATATCAGACAAATGTAACCACGTACGCTACCAGAATAAGTTAAACAAAACAATTATCTTGACCGTGTGATCAGTTTTATTATTTAATAGTTCTTAAAGTTAGTTAGATTAATATGTAAGTATTTTCACTGGCAACGATTGACAACCTTTCTGTTCATGTGATATGATGCAACTTAACTGAACTGAAGTTTTACTTGATTGTCTTGTCCGTTTTCGTCAGGTCAGTTCAGTTTAAGGGTTTTGTGATTTTATGTCAGAGTTGTATTGCCCGGCCACTGTCTTGTACGCAATCCAACTCACACTACATTTTCGAGGTTATTCATACGAGTCAGTTTTTGTAATAGTTTATTGCCTACTATTTGTAGCGTTATTGCATACTACTACGATAAGTATTTTATTTCGATTTTGTCTTCGACGCGATGCAATGCGGGTCTAAGGTTTTCTCTGCCGGCAATTTGCAATACATGCTTTATTACACAGGCTACTTTACGTACAAACCAGCGGGCACACCACACGCGCATACCACCTCACCGTTACTCTCAGATTTAGGAAGCCATTAAAAATGCCAAGCCTTTGAATATCGAGTGGGCCCAGACGGCATAGGTATGCCGATGCCAGAACACCTTGGATATAGGGCATCAGCTACCTACGCATTTTTTCTACTTGTCATTAAGCCTTTGTCATGTCAGAGTAGTAAAGAGTGGCAGGAATAACCGCAATACCAAGCCCGTGTCGTATATACCGCGATGTCATCAATAAAGGCAAATATTACGGCCTTGATATTTGACAACAACCGTCTATGACACAGAACGGCTCAACCGTTGCTTCTGCAGGTCCATTTGCCTACATCTCTGCTATTACATGACGTAGGCCTAACTTATAAGCATGTGACTCCAGAAAGTAGTGTCCTGTAAGTATGCCCGTAGTGGGCTTTAAGTGTTCTCTCTTTAAAGTTATGAGAAACTGTTCGAGTTTATGACGTCGTAGAATTTGTACATATCCTAGAAACTGTGCAGCTCGCGCTTCTTTTACACCTTTTCTGCTTGATGGATCATATGCAACTTCTTTCTGTCGGCTTTTGATTTCTACCAAATGAATTTGAGACGTGTCCGCTGATGTCCTTTACCACATGCATCGCCCTTTCGCTACCTTCTATCGCTTGTGACCAGAAACCCAGTATAGATGTGTGTCCGCTACTGAGTCGAGTCTCTCCATGCTTATCACACGTTGAGTAGTATTTTCTCCGCCTTTTCGCATCCTTGC
>JARSSU010008049.1:0-19832 GCA_029619165.1 Eurosta solidaginis
TATCAGAGAAGACTAACAATGGATGCATTTATGACGGAAACTGAAGAGCAAGGAGCAACGTCTATGTCATCAATGCCAACATACAAGATCCCGATGATTCAACATACGCACTCGCCTTCACGCATACAAGGAACGGAACGACATGTTAAATTGCTAGCTAGCGTTTCCAAACGGTTATCACTTAAACTAATTTGCTCATTTACATATGTTCTGACTAATAATTTCTTAGAGAAAAAATAGATTTATTATAAATAAATAATAAATATTATTATAAATAAATAAATAAAAATAAGGAAAAACATAGCCATTTAACTGATTTTTTCATGTAAAGTGCAAAACCGGCGATTTTTTGAATGTTTGTAAGGTGAACCCCCATGGGGTTCCAGAGGGTGTGCCACTGGCATCGGGGTCGCCTCCAAAGGATCGGTCATACATTTGACTCGATTGGAGCACTCTAAATGGGTCTAAGTTGGGATTTTTCAAAATTTGCCCCTACCCAAAGTTCGATCCAAATTGGGGGACACCAGATTCCTTAGAGGTATGGTTTCTTCGGCAAAGTTTCTTATTTTGATCCCTAGAATACGATTTTCACAGAGCAATGAGCGATTTTAAATCGACCCGCCCTATTATGTAGTCTTGCAGATGATTTCTTTCACCAAAATAAAAGATGCATCTTTGAATAAAGTCTTATTCTTTCAAATGGCGTTGAGTTTGCTCTAATATCATTTTTTTTCGCTGAGATATCGTATTTTGAAATTTGTTGTGTGGTAAGAGTGGTTTTTAGGGGTTAGGGTATACGGAAGATGATGGGTTAACAATTAAGTTGGTTAGCCCACTTGTGGTGTGAGATAAATAGACTTATTTTAGGACAATATGCGAGTAAACGCTGTCCCCAGGTTAAGTGGGTTGGCCTGACTTGCGGTATGATAAGGTGCTTTTGGGGTTAGGCTGTGTGTGACTTGTACCCGAGGGTTAGATAGTGTAGGGGTGTGGTGAGTTAGCAAACTTATGTGTGAGACAAAATTTAAGAAAAATAAGACTCAATTCAAGAAAATTAGTAATCAACTATATCATGTCTATGTTATCTCAATAGATTTTTCGTGCAGGGAAATTAAAACATGAAATTTCAATGAGATATCTCAGCGAAATTTGATTAAACTCACACGCCATTGAAAGAAGAACACTTGTACTTAAAGATGCTATCCTTTAATTTGGTGAAAGAAAACATCTGTAAGGCTACATAACCTCAATATGGGCAAAAACGGCCTGGAGGTTTAATGTGGTCATATAAATCGTTCACGAGATGGTCGGGCTAGTTCCTTAATAGTGCTTTGTTACCGGAACATACCGAATCTATATCCGGCAAAGGACCATCAATATCCGCCCAAAGCCTTAGGGGAGTGTCATTTATCGTTAATACAACAACAACAACAACAAATCTTGTACTTTTAGACTGAATGAATTAATTAAGTAAATAAAATGCGCGGCACAAAGAAATTACTATTAATTTAGATTGATATTATTGACTGGTTGGCTTAGCACATTTTCTTTTTGGAATAGCTGACGACTTAGCACATTTACATATCATTGCCCACAGCACGTAAAAATTTAAAATTAAATATTTTTTTGTGATCGTTGTATTTGAATTCAGTTTTAATAAATACCATTTTTCAAAAAAGTGACTTAGCCACATTTTCACATTAAGCTAACGATATACTCTGTGTGTAAAGCACGCTGAGTATAAAAACTATCCGGACCCGTGGGCATCTTGCGCAACAAAATACATAAGTATCATATCAAATATCAATAGAAATCAGCTGTTCCATCAATCAATCATCTATCAATAAAAATGTACATGCGCTTGCGCTGCCATCTGGCGAATGTTAGCAACTGCCGGTAATGCAGTGTGAGTTCTAATCAAATATTCACAATAGTGCCATAGTAAAAATAGATTCCTTTGTGTGCTCACAACCGTTTATTTTTAGCAAATTGTTTATTTTTAACAAATTATTTTAATAAAATATAGCTAAACAAAAGCACTACGATCAATAAAGCCCAGAGCTCGCTTATAGCACGAATCCCCATCTTTACAACCAAAAGTTTATTTATAGATTTGGATTCCAAATAAGAGTGAAAAAGGGACCTGCACATAAAAACAGCAATTGGAAATAATATATAAGATTAGTTTAAAACCTCCTTTGTATTCACATAACTTAATCAGGTAAAACAGGCAATAATTTACAAGAAAAAACAACTTACCGTTTTTTTAATGTAATAAACAAACCCCTAGAGATTTTTAGCGCGGATAAGCCAGGAAATTAAAAGCCATAAAAATTTTGTTTAGCAATTTGTATTATGAATGTACAAAAAGTTTCGCTATAGCAGGTGTACATATGTTTACTCAAAATTTATTTTATTTTTTTGCTTCAAATTTTTCATCAAATACGTAAAATACTGAAATTGAAAATTCAAACTATTTTTATCAGTTATTGATATCTATGCAAATTAAGCTCAAACGCAAATCGATAAAAAAAATTGGCAAAGCAATCAAAACTGCATTGTAATTATATAATTTGCTGAAGTAATTCAAACACTTTTCAATCAACCAACCATTAAGCCTCATTCAATGACCACTATCGAGCAAAATAGCAGCTAATTGCAACTAAATACAACAACAATTGACTATTCGTTACCATTTACAGAATAAAATTTAACTATTGGCGGCAAGATAAGCGCCGACTTTATTTTTTGATTAAACTCGAAATTTGGCCAAAAGGCATACAATTAAGAAGCAATCTGCATTGTAAGAATTCGGTACAGTGGTGTACTCATGAGCTTCGTAGAGCTTCGCAAAACTATTCGGCGTTCACCTTCATATCGCTTGAGCGCAGCGACAGCGACTCAGTAAAGCGTGAAGTCAATCAGTTCTGGCTCATTGTTTACTGTATAGTTTGCAGCTAAATTGAGGTTATGTTGGGAGGAGTAGAGTGGAAGGCAGTAAAAGAAGGCAGTAAAAGAAGGCAGTCGAATGAAGTATAATGAAGGAATGATGTTCGGAGTCTTTTCAAAATTTGCCCAAAATCCTGAGTCACAAAAGGGAGTGTAGTTAAGTACGAAAATAAAAAAAATGTAGTGAGGTTTTGCTCCTTTTTTAGCAGGAGATTTTTATTTTAAAAATGTAATATACAAATCAAAGTTCATTCTATTACTCATTTTATCACATATACTCTATAAAAATATATATTATATTTCTGCCTTACTTCCAGTTAAAATATTTCTTGGCACAAGTACTAAGTTTTCAAGTATCTTAAGGGGCTTTACACCACAATAGTCCTGGAAATCCTTGAACTCACTGAGCTGCTTTTCACAGGGTGAGAAAGACTTAAATATCGACGTTCCAAACAAAGAGTAACGATTTCAAAATTTTTCATAGAATTTTTTTGTAAAAAATTTGAAAGATATTACTGTTCGTTTGTAACAAATTAGTTTCATTCTTTTACTTAGTTTTCAGGTTATTGTCATATTTCTTAAGGACACTCGTATATTTGAGATACATTTTTTTTGCTCGACTAGTCACAAAAATATATCACGTAAAGTGTTTGAAAACCGACCGAAATATCTAACCACTAAAACAAGTCTTTTTCCTGATAAGTCCGTTGTTTCATCAAAATTAATGACAACGTGTTTGACCGAAGATTCAACACTACTCTTTTTAATGCCTCGCCTAAATGAGCTCCTAGATGAAATGTCATTTTTCTGCTACATTTTATTGACCGACCAATTTTCATGGTAAAAATTTCATATGTGTATGGCTGACTGGGGTAGGTAAAAATCCGTAATTTTAGTCGCTAACCTTCTTTGTGGATTTGTTATTTCAGTGTGTTAATTGTTTTGTGTTTATTTGTCGTTGTGTGTTTGTTTGTTGACCTGTGTATTACATTGTTTCTTTCACACAGGTACAACAGACAAACACACAACAACAAATAAACACAAACCAGTTAACACACCAAAACAACAAACCCACAAAGAAGATCAAACAAATAAAATTGCGGATTTTTACCTACCCCAGTTAGCCACACAAATCGATTAGTAAACCACCCTCGGTTCTGAATGAACACACAGTACATACACATAACTAAATATACACAAGCATCAATTTTGACAATACCTGCCCATGTATTTACGAATTATAAATACAGGACAAACGACAACAACAGACCAGAACGAATATCGACACTGATGATGGCACAACGCTGAAACCGGTCTTTCTCAAATCCAAATTTGACAAGGGATGACGGAAAATTGTTCCAATATACATCGCTGTATATTTTTTATCTTATACAGACGATTATTTGGATATTACGAATGGGATAAGATTATAGTTCAGCCCCACAAATCACTCATTCATGAAAGGTATGAAGTGTTCGGCACAGCCAAATTTCAGCACAACCAAATTTGATAAGGGATGACGGAAAATCGTTCCAATATACATCATTTATCCACCCTGTCGGAAAATCAACAAAACAAGATAAAACATAGTTAATTCTATCTATTAGATGTGATTTAACCCATGACAAGAAAGTAGAATGAAAGCCAACATTTTCAAGTCTTTTAATTAATAAGTCGTGAGGCACTCTATCAAAAGCTATTGACATATAAGTATAGATTATATCTACCTGAAAACCATCCACAAAGGCTGAAATACAAAAATTAGAGCAAACAGTTAGATTAGTGACCGTAGATCTGCCCGGTATAAAACCATGGTGAGTATACGAAATATATGGCTTGGTAACAAATTATATTTTAGGGCTAATGATTTTTTCAAATAATTTAGCAATATTAGTAATTTTAGAGATAGGACGACAGTCGAAACCAGATTCTTACTCCCACTCTTAAAAACTGGAGTAACAGAAGTCACTTTCCATTCATGACTAAGATACAAATTAAACATCAAAAGTAACGGATACACTATAGATGAAGTGCATTGTTTGAGAAAAGAAGCAGAGATAAATCCAGCGAAGAATCAATCTTGCCAATAAATGCTACTTTGGACTAGGTAGGCAATTGAAAAGTAAAGTCCTCTCTCCGCGAACGAAAATCATATTCTACAAGTTACTTATCGTACCCGTCCTGCTATATGTGGCAGAAGCATGAACCATGACAACAGCAGATGAAGCGGCTTTGGGAGTGTTCGAGAGAAAATTTCTTCGAAAGATTTATGGACCTCTACGCGTTGCGATGGCGAGTACCGAAGACAATTTAACGATGAGCTGTACGAGTTCTACGCAGAGATCAACATAGTCCAGCGAATTAAAATGCAGCGGCTGTGCTGGCTAGGCCATGTTATGCGCTCCGGCAAGAAAGTTTTTCTATCGGAACCCGCCTATGGAAGCAGAGGTAGAGGGCGGCCCCCACTCCGTTGGAAGGACCAGGTGGAAAACGATTTAGACTCCCTTGGTGTGACCAATTAGCGCCGGTTGGCGGAGCGAAGGAGCGACTGGCGCGCCTTGTTGGGCGGCCATAACCGTTTATACGGTTAAGCGCCAATTAAGTAAGTACCTAAGTAATTGCTTGGATTATTTTATGTCTTTTATAGCTGCAAAAATGTCTTCCTCAGTTAAAACTAGGGAGCCAAAATCAAGCGAAGGAGCTAATTGTCCAACACTAGAAGTATCACTCTGAACACAATTATCAATAAAATTAGATTTAAAAATTCAGCAAAGAGATTTGCCCTCTCATTAGCGATGCTTGCAATCAAGCCATTGTAAGATACTATGGACGGAATAACTGACGAAGAACGTTTTGAATTTACAAGACTCCAAAAAGCCTTGCGATTAGATTTAATATTCATTTCAAACCCGAGTAAATCATTTTTATAAAGAAATTTATTAAGACAATTAAACTCAGTCAAGTATTTCTCATATATTGCTTTGTGCTGCGACTTACCAGAACATTTATAAAGCTTATGAAATTTATTTTAAGCTCCGATTATGCCAGGGTAGTTATGAACCCGTGGCGATAAACTTGGAATATTTCCGAAAGATATACTACTTATTTTACACTAAAAATTGTCAAAACAATCAGTTAGACACCGATCTGCAAATAAAGTTGGCCAATTCTCACTTGATCATTAACAAGATCAAAATTACACCTCGAGTAATCGAATTTAAGCATTGAGTTAGTGCAAAAATTTGGATATTTATAAAACTCAAGTTCCAAGATAAGTGGAATGTGGTGTTTATCAGTTACAGATAAAGGAACCACGGGCTTATACAATTGAAATTTTAAATACGGACTAATGAAAATAAGATCCAAAATCCTGCTCAACTCATTTTTCCGTTAATTTGCATTAATTGTATACCAAATAACCATCAGTTACGCATATTTCACTAAAACTATTCACATTACTTGGAATAAGCATATCTTCATCAGCAATAGCAGACCACGCAATTTTATTTAAATTAAAATCAGCCAAAACACAAAGTTGCGCATTATCATTCGGGAGATCTAAATTTAAAATATTATCGATATGATCAAAATACAAATTATCAGAGCTATTAGGAGGAATATAAGAAACACAAATGAAAAGCAAATTATCACCACTCGAAATTGACACACACAATTATTCAATACATCAAAAAAATATTTCTTAAAGTTTCTTCAGCTGCACATAGAATAGAATTTACTGCTATCAACCAACACGATGACGTCATAATCACATTGAGATGTAGCATAAATAGAATTGGCTTTTGTTCTCTCATATATTTAGATAATAAATTTTGAGGTTTTGATTAAGATGCATATTACGAATTCGCTTATTATGACTAACTTGTAGGGTCTCAATTGTATCTATGTTTCCTGCATATTTTGGTCTCGTTTGGAAAAAACCTAAAAGGTCTAACAGAAACATTTGTTGGCCATAGGGAAGCATCAAAAACCTTACAATAGTCAGTAGATAAAACACGTAATTTGACAGAAAGTTAAAATCAGCATTCTTTTGGTCAGTTTAAAGCAAGCAATTCTTGATGGATCGATGTTGGTATGTTGAGAAATATATTGAATAATGTTATCCTCTTTAACAGACGGCCTAAAAGAAGATAAGTGAAGCCATCTGTATCGCACGAAAACATCCAAATCAGAATTCGCATTAGTACCACCAACAATATTACATGGCTTATCAGCGTTTGATTTAAACGCAGTTTCTCTCTGTCCCTGTATACGAACATCATTCGATGGAAAACGATCAGCAGCAGAGGCAGCGGCATCAGGAAATGTTTGAGAGATATCACCATTGAGTTAGCAGCATCATTATTTGTAGTAGCACAAGCAGAATTATCATTAGCACCCACAGGTAATGTAGATAGTGAACTTCTCTCAGCGCTGTCAGGAGAATGCACAGGCTGAGCCGCAGACGATGGCAGAGCAGATGATTGTTTTTGCATTGACTTAGGTGCGCCAACCTTAGTTTGTGAGCGCGTACGGATTGCATTGTTGGAATCTACCGTAAGCTCAGTTGCCTCTCACTTGCTGTTAGAACTTGTAGCATATCACTACTTTGAGAGCTTTGTATATTTTGGCGCGCGAAAATAAAGCAACACACTTGCCACATTTATACACAACATTTTTGTTGTTTTTGAGCAAATTAATTGCATTAACCATAATATAAGAGCAATTCACATGAACTTTATTAGAACAAATGCCACATATTATAGAGTCACTCGGTAAACGTTGATTATTGCAGTAAAGAAGTTACCTATCCATTTCTTTAGCAAACAAAGTAGAAATTATAAAAGCTAAAGTAACACAAGAAAACACGTCTCTTCGCTTCAACAGTCAACAGTCAATTTAGCTAAGTAATCAAATTCTAAGCTAAGTTTTTGTTAATCGTCCTATTCATAAATAATTTTTCTTCTTAGTTCGCATGGTTGCGTACCCGGGTACCACAAGGCAGTTCATAGAATATGCAGCACTTATGGAACACCAATTACCTTAGTGATATTAAAAATAGATAAGTGTCCTGAACGTTAAGATTTGAAAACTTATAACCCTTTTCATGTTATTTATTTATTTAAAATGTAATCACTTATTATTTACGTGAGAACTACTAGTGGTACCTGGGTTTCCCAGCCATGAGAACTAGTTATAAAAAACTAATTTATTAATAAAACAAGTAAGGAAGGTTAAGTCGGGTGTAGCCGAACATTACATACTCAGTTGAGAGCTATGGTGACAACACAAGGGAAAATAACCATGTAGGAAAATGAACCGAGGGAAACCCTAGAATGTGTTTGTATGACATGTGTATCAAATGAAAGGCATTAAGGAGTATTTTATGAAGGAGTGGGCCATAGTTCTATAGGTGGGCGCCATTTAGGGATATCGCCATAAAGGTGGATCAGGGTTGACTCTAGAATTTGTTTGTACAATACGGGTATCAAATGAAAGGTGTTAAAGGGTATTTTATGAGGGAGTGGGCCATAGTTCTATAGGTGGACGCCATTTAGGGATATAGCCATAAAGGTGGATCAGGGTTGACTCTAGAATGCGTTTGTACGATATGGGTATTAAATGAAAGGTGTTAATGAGTATTTTAAAAGGGAGTAATCCTTAGTTCCATAGGTGGACGCCGTTTCGAGATACCGCCATAAAGGTGGACCAGAGGTGACCCTAGAATTTGTTTGTACAATATGGGTATCAAAAGAAAGGTGTTAATGAGTATTTTAAAAGGGAGTAATCCTTAGTTCCATAGGTGGACGCCGTTTCGAGATATCGCCAAAAGGTGGACCAGGGGTGACTCTAGAATGCGTTTGTACGATATGGGTATCAAATGAAAGGTGCTAATGAGTATTTTAAAAGGGAGTAATCCTTAGTTCCACAGGCAGACGCCATTTCGAGATATCGCCACAAAGGTGGACCAGGTGTGACCCTAGAATTGCTTGTACAATACTGGTATCAAAAGAAAGGTGTAATGAGTATTTTAAAAGGGAGTTATGCTTAGTTCCACAGGTGGAAGCCGTTTCGAGATATCGCCATAAGGTGGACCAGGTGTGACCCTAGAATGCGTTTGTACAATATGGGTATCAAACGAAAGATGTTAATGAGTATCTTAAAAGGGAGTAATCCTTAGTTCCATAGGTGGACGCCGTTTCGAGATATCGCCATAAAGGTGGACCAGGGGTGACCCTAGAATTTGTTTGTACCATATGGGTATCAAAAGAAAGGTGTTAATGAGTATTTTAAAAGGGAGTGATGCTTAGTTCCAGAGGTGGACACCGTTTCGAGATATCGCCATAAAGATGGACCAGGTGTGACCCTAGAATTTGTTTGTACGATATGGGTATCAAATTAAAGGTATTAATGAGGGTTTTAAAAGGGAGTGGTGGCAGTTGTATAGGTGGTCGCCTTTTCGAGATATCGCCATAAAGGTGGACCAGGGGTGACTCTAGAATGCGTTTGTACGATATGGGTATCAAATGAAAGGTGTTAATGAGTATTATAAAAGGGAGTAATCCTTAGTTCCATAGGTGGACGCAGTTTCGAGATATCGCCATAAAGGTGGACCAGGGGTGACCCTAGAATTTGTTTGTACAATATGGGCATCAAACGAATGGTGTTAATGAGTATTTTAAAAGGGAGTGGGCCTTAGTTCTATAGGTGGACGCCGTTTCGAAATATCGCCATAAAGGTGGACCAGGGGTGACTCTAGAATGTGTTTGTACGATATGGGTATCAAATTAAAGGTATTAATGAGGGTTTTAAAAGGGAGTGGTGGTTGTTGTATAGGTGGTCGCCTTTTCGAGATATCGCCATAATGGTGGACCGGGGTGACTCTAGAATGCGTTTGTACGATATGGGTATCAAATGAAAGGTGCTAAATAGTATTTTATGAGAGAGTGGGCCATAGTTCTATAGGTGGACGCCATTTAGGGATATAGCCATAAAGGTGGATCAGGGTTGAATCTAGAATGCGTTTGTACGATATGGGTATCAAATTAAAGGTATTAATGAGAGTTTTAAAAGGAAGTGGTGGTAGTTGTATATGTGAAGGCGTTTTCCAGATGGCGACAAAATGTGGACCAGGGTGACCCAGAACATCATCTGTTGGATACCGCTAATTTATTTATATATGTAATACCTGCCAAGATTTTAAGGGTTTTTTATTTCGCCCTGCGGAACTTTTTCATTTTCTTCTACTTAATATGGTAGGTGTCACAACCATTTTATAAAGTTTTTTCTAAAGTTATATTTCGTGTCAATAAACCAATCAATTACCTCACCATGTTTCATCCCTTTTTTCGTATTTGGTATAGAATTATGGCATTTTTTTTCATTTTTCGTAATTTTCGATATCGAAAAAGTGGGCGTGGTCATTGTCGGATTTCGTTCATTTTTCATACCAAAATAAAGTGAGTTCAAGTAAGTACGTGAACTAAGTTCATTAAAGATATGTCGATTTTTGCTCAAGTTATCGTGTTAACGGCCATGCGGAAGGACAGACGGACGACTGTGTATAAAAACTGGGCGTGGCATCAACCGATTTCGCCCGTTTTCACAGAAAATAGCTAACATCATAAAATCTATGCCCCTACCAAATTTAAAAAGGATTGGTAAATTTTTGTTCGATTATGGCGTTAAAAGTATCCTACACAAATTAAATGAAAAAGGTCGGAGCCACGCCCATTTTGAAATTTTCTTTTATTTTTGTATTTTGTTGCACCATGTCATTACTGGAGTTGAATGTTGACATAATTTACTTATATACTGTAAAGAT
Organism: Eurosta solidaginis; assembly: GCA_029619165.1. Taxonomy (NCBI): domain Eukaryota; kingdom Metazoa; phylum Arthropoda; class Insecta; order Diptera; family Tephritidae; genus Eurosta; species Eurosta solidaginis. The sequence goes on from JARSSU010008049.1 coordinate 10,772, forward strand.
ATTAAATTTTTTGTTAAAATTTTACTTTAAAAAAATTTTTTTTTAAAAGTGGGCGTGGTCCTTCTCCGATTTTGCTAATTTTTATTAGGCGTACATATAGTAATAGGAGTAACTTCCCTGCAAAATTTCATCATGATATCTTCAACGACTGACAAATTACAGCTTGCAAAAATTTTAAATTACCTTCTTTTAAAAGTGGGCGGTACCACGCCCATTGTCCTAAATTTTACTAATTTTCTATTCTGCGTCATAAATTCAACTCATCTACCAAGTTTCGTCGCTTTATCTGTCTTTGGTAATGAATTATCACACTTTTTCTGTTTTACGAAATTTTCGATATCGAAAAAGTGGGTGTGGTTATAGTCCGATATCAGGAACCTAAATACCACATTTCATCAAGTTACCTCAAAATATACTCAAGTTATCGTGTTAACGACGGACGGACGGACGGACGGACATGGCTCAATCAAATTTTTTTCGATCCTGATTATTTTGATATATGGAAGTCTATATCTATCTCGATTCCTTTATATATGTACAACCAACCGTTATCCAATCAAACTTAATATACTCTGTGAGCTTTGCTCAACTGAGTATAATAATTATGAAATTATATTTGAACAAATTTTCTCTCCTTTTTGTAGAAAACTTATTCCCATAGGATGCCACAAAATTTTAACTCGTTTCTATTTGTAGATTATATAGAAATGGATTTTGAATATGCAACAGGCCGGTTAAACTGAGCCGAGCACTGTGCGTGTGAATGTGTGGATTTTCAGCGATCAGCTGTCAGTTGTGCTACTTGGTCAGATTTACAATGTCTTGGCTTGTTCTCATGATTGAATTCTAAGCTCAAAAATTCTCCAACAAAGTTGCGTTTTTATTCGTAGCTGTGCCGGTGTTGTGCACCACTGGTCTAATGCAACGATTACAAACTATCTATGTACGGTGGTCAGTGAAGGAACACCTGAGACTTTTTAGCAATTTGAAAAAAAAAGCAAATTAATGCCACGCAAGAAATAATTCAAACTTTCAAAACTTGAGTCTATTGCAGAACTGTTAAACTCACATTAATATTAGCAATGTTGATATTGCTGTAGCAGTATTTCCTCCCATCCAATAGGTGCAATGGCACACAAATTGTCATTCATATTTTCTAACGGTAGTACGGGAAACTTGCTGTTTCTATAGTTGTTGCATAGTAGACCGACGACTTGGCAACCATGCTACTGTTGGCAGCCATAATTTCGAAATAGTAAAAGAAATCGTTTATTTGGGAAACATCATTAACACTAACAACAACAACAGCTCTGAAATCCAGCCAAGAATCATTCTTGCCAAAAAACTACTCGACTAGGTAGACAATTGAAAAATAAGGTCCTCTCTCGGCAAACGAAAATCATACTCTACCAGTCACTTATTGTACCCATTCTGATATATGCTGCAGAAGCATTGAACGTGACAACATCAGATGAAGCGGCTCTGGGAGTGTTCGAGAAAAATAGTTCTTCGAAAGATTTGTGGATCTCTACGCGTTGGCGATGGCGAGTACCGAAGAAGATTTAACGATGAGCTGTACGAGCTTTACGTCAGACATCAACAAAGTCTAGCGAATTAAAAAGCAGCGGCTGCGCTGGCTAGGCCATGTTATGCGAATGAAAGATGAAGCTCTGGCCAAGAAAGTGTTTCTATCAGAACCCGCCTATGGAAGCAGAGGAAAGGGCGGCCCCTACTCGCTGGAAGGACCAGCTGGAAAAGGATTTAAACTGCCTTGGTGTGGCCAATTGGCGCCAGTTGGCAGAGAGAGGAAGCGACTGGCGCACCTTGTTGGACGGCTATAACCGTTTAAACGGTTAGGCGCCAATTAAGTAAGTAAATAAACCGACAACTTTTTTCGATGCCTTTGTGGGCCTTTTGTGCTCCTTCTTTTCATATGGCAGACTTTTTAAGTGCCACATTTCTTCAAAGTGTTTAAGGAGATGACTTCTTAAACTCCCGGGAGGCAGGGCTTCTTCAGACAGCTGGTTCTTGGGATGTCCAGGTTTCTGAGTATTCAGAGCAGAAACTGTTTCAGCATATAATTTCTCTCTTTTATGGCGAGTATTCTCACCTCATTGTGTGATCATGTTCTGGAAACATAAAAAGACATCCCGTGAAAAATCTGAGCGCGTTGTTTTAACAGACCTACACTTACATGCAGTGTTTTGGTTTTTTAGGCTCCTCTAAAATATTGGGAACGCGTAACATACCAGTAGCCGGCCAATAGCTTTATAAGTGGTTATGAGCGTTTCTTTTTATTTGCCCCAATCATTGCCGGTAAGAGACTTAAGGATTTTGTTAGGGCTTTGGACTTTAGGTACAATTGCGGGCGCATGCACGCCAAATTGTAGGCTTTGATCGAATGTAGCACCTAGTATTTTTGAGCGTAGCGGCAATGCCATCGACGTGGATGTCCAGTAATGTCAACATTTGCTTTGTCCACGTTGTAAGTAAGATCGCTGAGAATAATAGCGTTACTACACTTGCCGTTTTTCCAGATAGGTTGAAGACGTCCGCCAAGTATCTGAATTTCCCATTGTCAAGATTTTTGATGGTTTAGCATTTTCGATGGCTTTTTTAACCTTTGTGGTGGTATTGATCATAGGATACGCGCTTTGATTACGCTTACGTGCGCGTATGTTGGCCTGTCGTCGTGCGCTTGACCAGACTTTACCTACACCAGCAGATTGGTTACGGCTCTTTAGATTTTCCTCCCGTGTTTGCCTACAAGCTATCTGACGCACAGTTTTATGCCTTACAAAGTCACGCTCTCTCGCTAAAGTTGCGGCCTCTATTGGAAAGTGCGCTGGATTTGCGAAAGTCTACAAACGTTATTGAAACGAGCCGACGCGGATTCAATGAACTGGTGGAAATCACGTTTCAACTTGAAGAACATAAGTCGAGACTGGGAGGGCAGCTAAGAAGTTATCTGTATATGCTTTATATTCTTTCTTCTCTTTCCACCAGCCGTTTTTCACGCTCTAATAAGTGAAGCATAGCTCTTTTGGTACAAATTCCTACTGGGTAGATATATGCACTTGCATTGCAATAAGCAAATTGAGTAATAAGTACAACTCATTAAACATTTTTCGACCAGTTTCTGTAAAATATTATACAATTAAAATTAATATTTGTTTATTACTAATTATTTCCTCTAAATTATTGCTTAACGGTTACCTTGCCTTGGTGATAAGCGGGAAGTTTCGACAAACTCTCTGCGATATCGTGCAGATTGAATTAAGAAGGGTCGAAGCATGGGCCACTGATAATGGTCTGAGCGTGAAATATAAGATACCACCTCTCTCAACTCCGGTGCTGGCAAATACAGTGCTTAAGATAAGTGAGTCAGCCAACTATCTAGGGTTCACACTTGCTAAGAAATTGAACTGGACACAGAACACCACGGAACGTGTCCGTAAGGCCACGGTTGCCCTCTCCACATTTAAAGAGGGCAATTGAACGGAAATGAGGTATGTCCGCTATAATAGTGCATTGGATATACACGGCCATAGTTACGTCAATATTTCTATATGGGGTGGCAGTATGGTGGTCGGTCCTGAAAAAGTCCTCGACAGTTCTTGTTCTTCAAAACGTGCAAAAATCTGCACTGTTATGTATAAGCGGCGCCATCCGCACAACGCCAACGAATGCTATGAATATAATACTGAAACTACTACCCATAGATATAGTAGGCACAAAATATGCACCGTGCGAGGCTATTAGGCTGAGGAAACTGACCACATGGTCTCACTGCAACCCTACTGAAATTCTCGACAGATTCTGCATACCAGAATGGACAGGTTTCTGTAAATCACATACCAACTTTTACAAGGGATACGAGATATTAGTGCCCGAGAGAAAACAGTGGGTGAGTGACTCAGATTGACCCACTGACAGCATTCAGATCTACACAGATGGATCTAAAATGGATAAAAGGTCGGAGGGGGTGTATATTCGGAAATAATGGAAATACAAAGATCATTTCGCCTTCTGGATCACTGTAGCATATTTCAGGCTGAGCTTGTGGCCATATAAGACGATGTGGACTGTCTTACACCGAAGAAAGTCTCAGAAGCACATTTATATTTCTCAGAGAATCAGTCACAGTAACTAATTCTGAAACTGTGGTAGGATGTCGCAGATCACTTATCGTGATGGCTGAACAGTTTACTCTGCATCTGGTTGGCTTCCGCGGCATAGGGGACATACCAGGTAATGAGATGGCGATGAGCTTGTAAGAAAGGGTACCTCCCTTCCACTTTCGCTATCCTGGAAGCAGTTAGGTATGCCGCTCCCCACCTGCAAGGTCAAGATAAAGGAGGCTCTACTGATAGAAGAGGGAGCCAGGTGGAAGCACCATGATAGATGCCACATGGCAAAACACACATGGCCGGAATGGAATGAGAAGAGATCGCGTGAGCTTCTCACCCTCCGTAAAACGGATTTTTCGTAGTTGTGGGTCTTCTCACTGGTCACGTTTGCATTGACCGCATGCGGAAAAGAGTGGCGCTCCATTTAATGATTATTGTAGAAGCTGCGACAACGAAGAAGGAGTCTGAAACAGTTAGGCGACGTTTTATGGACAAGATGTTTCTCGAAGTTCTGATTTAGCTGAGGTTAATATTCTATGCTTAGTTAGCTTCAAAAACTCAATGAAGTAGTTTGATTAGGATAGTAGGAAAAAATCCGTGTGGTTTCACAATGGGCCTATAAAGGCCTAGGTGTGCTGCTCCGACGCGGATAGCAGCCACTTGGACCTAACCTAACATAACCTAACCTAAAAATCCGGTTTTAAGTGGCATTACGAAATAAAGCACACAAAACTATAGGTGTATGGTGATACTGATTGTAATAAGTATAACTTTCTATTTAACTGGTATTTTATTATTATTCTAAGAAGGTCTTTATCATGATGAAGAGCATGTTTGTAATTGAATGCATCTTCTTTTAGCGATAAGTGAACTTCCCGAAAGTTTTTAAAGTTTTATAAATCTTGATGATCATTTCAGAGATACAGTACGTCCCAGAAAATAGCACCATTAAAGGATCAACTAGACCATCGCGAGAAAGATTTGATATGATCTCTTTAACCTTTTATGTCATATAACCCCTTTCTCCTGTGTGGTCGCCAGAGCATCTTTCATCACAGAAACAGGCTTCATCACGGAAGGGTAACTAATTGGAATGCATAAGCTTTAGTTTTCGTTGAAACCCTCTTGAAAATGTTGCGCTCTTCACAACCTTTGAAGCCCAACTGCATGCATGTTGGTACAAATAATAAAAAGTTACCTCAAAGATGAGCTCTTTGTATGAAAAAAGGATGTGAGTACAAAATACTCATAAATTTCGATCTCAAATACTAATGTTTTTAAGTTGACTAGAGCCTACTATGATTGAAATAGAAGATTGATAGTGGTAATTTTGTGTGAAGAACTTCATCGGCCTCTTATCGGTTACAACCGATACCGACAAGTTATTGTTTTATTATCCGCCTTTTAACAATAGCAAATTATTTTCTTCTATTTTTTATTTCATCGATTTAAACGGTTTCTGATTGTTTTCTTATCGGCTGTTTACCGATTGCTTAGATACAGATGTATCACGATTTTATATTGGAATTTTATCGGTAACTGTTTCATAAAAGAAATCGATAACACACCGATAGCTAGTTGGTAATACTCCCATAAAAAATCTATAACTTTTTGATAGTGAATCTTGAAAGCTTTTCATAACAATCGATACTTTTTGGTAACAAATATACAAAGTTTTGATAAAATATCGAAAACTTTTCGATATCAAATCGATCAACATTTTTCGATAAATAATAGATATTTTTAAGATATTAAGGGGACACTTTTTCGATAACATTTCAGCAAATTTATAATAGCAAATAAAAAAAATTTTGATGATAATTAAGTGAATTTTTGAGAAAAAACCGATATGTTATCGATAAAATTACCAATAACTCGCCGATAACAAACTAATAACACGCCTTTATCAAATCGATAGCTTTTATATGACAAATCGATAGTCTCTTGAAAACATATTGCTAACTTTTACAACAGTAATCGAAACCTGTCTATTCGATAGCAACTTCATATCAATTTTGAAAGAAATCCACAACTCGACTTGATTTCGTCAATAATACACCTATAACGAATCTATTGTTCGTCGATATGAAAAAGAATACACGCCCATATCCCGTCGATAGCAAACCGATAACAAACCTTTCAAACTTCGATAAAAAGTTGATAACACGCCACACTACGTGGTAAATTGGAAAAAGTTTTCTCAAATCAAATCCCTCAGCAACGATGGGTAAGGTCTAGAGCTATCAAACTAAAAAAACCTAAAAGAAAATAGGATTTGGAAAATATTCCCGTCGATGGAGTGATGTTCATCAGTACCTCGTTTTGCTTTTTGTTGCTCCTCCGATTATTGCGATCAACCTAGCAACGCTGTTCAGATGTCTTTCCAATCACAAGTTGAAACTGTGACCAGTATATTAGTTCGGAGTCCAACCTAACGCCGAAATATTTGACTGCCTTTCTTAAGGTTACATTTCCAACTTCTACTGCAAACTCTATGAAGTTTAGAACAATATGTTATACTTCTGGCCTTATAGTCAAACCCGACAGATTTTCCTGTCTACTCATCTTGCTCTTCTCTATTTTACTTTCTTCTTCCACTCAATTCTGCTTTTTCCAGTTTTCCACTCAAACTCTCTTTCCCATTAATTCCTCATTAAATCTCTCGCCTTTTTAACACGCTTATATTAGCTTCACTTTTATGTATTGTGGCGAATGTTGACATCACTATGCTGTTAGTAAATAATCACAACAACAAAAACAGCAAGCAGCGACATTAATGTACAAGCAACGAAGAACATTACAAACACATAACCTGTAGCTCGAAGTGAAGAGATATCTCACATAGAGATATGTAGTCATCCGCTAATAGAAGAAGTAGTTACTCACACATAAACACGCATATGGTTAGAAGAAAAGCATAAACTACAAATATACATGTATATAGCTGAGTACCCAAGCATGAGGTGCAGCTATTCTAGAACACATGATCGTGAAACGACTAGACCTTAGGAGAATTGGCGAACGAGATAACCGAGAGCATAAAAGCGGCGCAAGCTGAGGAATGAGTTTCAGTTTGATTTAAACACGCTATTAGTTGTGAAGTATAAGTGTTATTGTGAAGTTCTACTTCGAAAGTAGTCTAAATAAAGCCCAGTATTGCAACTGAATATTGGAGTTAATTATTCAACAGTTCAGTGATTCGAACATTAGCAGAAGGTGATAATTATCAGAAATCCCCAAAAATTCGTTACATTATGTTTGTTTTCAGAGACACTGAACCTCTGTTGGCTAGAGTGTATCATCTACAGCTGATGATCGGTTGCGATGAAACGCGGACACACACACTTAGTGGAGAATAGTGTAGAGATAAACTGGAGAGACGCATTTCATTTGCAACTGAGTAAAATGCATACTGAAATTTAGCAGTACTTGTTTTCTGCGCACGATAGATAAAGTTTAACATTTGGCAGTCCATACAAAACTTAAGTGTTTTGTTAATTTCTTAACATTTTGGGCGTATTTTAGCAGTCAAGTGCTAAAGCACAGAATTAAAAAAGTTTTAATTGTTTTCATCTTTATTTCTAAGTAATGGCCACTCTGAATAAACAGCGTCAATTTCGCCCGGATTGTGTTTTAAGTAGACGAATATATGGGTATAATTTGAAAAATATCATCGCCCGAATTGGCGTATATCGTCGTCGCTCGGCATTGTCTTTCAGCATTTGTTGTTAGCGTTAAAGCGGTGACACAAAGACATATTTCATATAGATGCGTTTAACACAAGCTTATGCATTCCAATAACATCGCCACAATCAACCAAGATATTGCGTTTGTAAATATGAAGGAACTTCAGACGTGGCAATTGAAGTTTGTTACGCCTTGCCCATTCACATACAAAATTTCGCGAAGCACTGTTACAACATTCTCCCCTATACAACAAAAATATCTTGCTAACATATTTTGTGTCGTATTCGATTGTTATATTGCAGTTTTTAATTGCGAAAAATGTTAGAAAAATTTACCAACCAGTGGGAAAAATAATTTCACTTGCAAAGTGTGCCAACATCCTTAGCCCAAAGCAATGTCAAATCTTCTTCTTATGATTTGCTTGGAACAAAATTGGGGAGTTGGCTACTATTCAATATCAGATGGCGCTAATGTCGCTCATTCTACCGTTCTCCATAAAAATACGTGCAATCTACTTATAATGCATAAGCATGTGTTAAACACATCTATATGAAAAACTGCTTATGTGTCGGACCTATAATTGCGTTTGATATAGATTTGATTTTTTCCCAATAAAACAAAGTAGTTATTTAGAAGGTCACCATTTTCAGCAATTTATAATATTTGAAAAATTTTATAGAAGTTTTTGAAATCTGTCGTGAAAATGTAATAAATATTTTACATTTTGATTATATATACATATTGAATAATAATTTATTACTTAGAATTATTTTCATTTCAATTTAACAGTACAGTCGTGATAGGCCACCATTGCATGACTTTGAAACCAGTTAATAGCTGATTTCTTTAATTTCACAAAAGTGACTAACTTTTTCGGAATCCCGCGAAATAGTCAGCTGTTAGTTAGCTTGCTTTTGCCAATTGGCATTTTTTTCTGCAGGGCAGCCACAGCCAAGGGCTGGATCATTTGACCGAATGAATAGCCAGTTAGTATATTAACGTCCATAGGTTGCATACAAACCATTTTCACAAGTAAATATATTTCGTCTGTAATCCAATAAATACATGAATGCGTACGCTCATTTAGCGCCGGCAGCACACATTTGTAGGTCCATATAGACAATAAAAGATTTTTTAATGCAACGAAATAGTGGGAGGAAGCACGTTACTGCTGAGGCTACAATTTAACCTATTCGGCTTCGCATGCATATTTATCAGTTTTTCTTTCTTGTGTTTTCAACTGG